>JADBJO010015506.1:15000-43561 GCA_016801955.1 Conus betulinus
TCTCTCTCTCTCTCTCTCTGTGTCTCACCCTCGCTCTCATTCTCTCGCATTGTCTCTCTCTCTCTAATTGTTCACTCGATGCGTTTGTGAACATATAGTACAAAGCACACAGGAAATCGGTACATGTAACACACGCACACGCACACACACGTACACGCGTGCGCGCACACGCGCGCACATTAATCTGGCGTCATATAAACAGGAATGGGGGGGGGGGGGGGGGGGGAGAAAAAAAAGACACGAGTATGATGGGCCGTACTCATGCAGGTAATCTGCACAACGAACATGTCAACATCTGACAATGGAGTCACAAAATAACAACGACAATAGTGGCTATTACTCCTTCAAATTATCATTACTTTTGTGAATTTTCAGCATGATTACGCCCGTAATGTATCATTCTATTTTTCCATTAACGATAGAATTAACATAGGCACGTGCAGACTCATGCAAACGTACACACTTGCGCGCGCGCAAAACACACACACACACACACACACACACACACACACACACAGAGTTTGGAAAACAGTGACTACAAATACACCAATATTTGTTTTAAAATGTATCGCGCATGCACACACACACACACACACACACACACACACACACACACACACGGATCTGTGTGCATGAACGGTAAATCGCATGAAAATGATTGTTCATTATTGTTTTTGCTGCACATAGAGAAACAGAATGCTGAAAATCTATGCACAGGTGTCTATCCTGGCGTTCTTTCTTTCCCTTACCCTCGCCCCCTCCCCCTTCCCCTCCGACCTCCATGCCCCATTTCCTTTCTACTTCCCCTCCACCCCATGTTCTCCCTCCTGCCTCTCCCCCCTCCCTCTCTTTCTTGTGTGTGGTCTAATTAGCTGTGATAAAGCTGTAAAACCATTGTTATTATTCTATAATCTTGATTTGCAGTAACATCAGTGACTTTTTCATTGTATCTGGTATTACAGCGCATGACTGAGGCGTCAGTTTTCAGCGAAACCTCCCCCTTCAGTTAGGGGTGTAGGTAGAATGTGGAGAATGCCATTTGTAGCCTATGCTCTCTCTCTCTCTCTCTCTCTCTCTCTCTCTCTCTCTCTCTCTCTCTCTCTCTCTCTCTCTCTCACGCGCGCGCGCCTTTTCCTCCTCTTCTGTCTCAATGTATTTCAAGACATTCTCAAATAATCAAGTGGTAGGTCTATGTGTTGTGTAGAACTCTACCTTATTATCAAGGTCCATGTGCTGTGTAGAACTCAGCATAATTATCAAGGTCCATCTGTTGTGTAGAACTCTACATGATTATCAAGGTCCATGTGTTGTGTAGACCTCTACACAATTATCAATGTCCATGTGTTGTGAAGAACTCTACATAATTATCAAGGTCCATCTGTTACGTAGAACTCTGCCTAATTATCAAGGTCCATCTGTTGTGTAGAACTCTACATAATTATCAAGGTCAATGTGTTGCGTAGAACTCTACATAATTACCATGGTCCATGTATTGTGTAGAACTCTACCTAATTATCAAGGTCCATCTGTTTCAAGGACCTTATGTTGTGTAGAACTCTACCTATTTATTAAGGTCCATCTGTTGTGTAGAACTCTACCTAATTATCAAGGTCCATGTGTTGTGTAGAACTCTACCAAATTATCAAGGTCCATGTGTTGTGTAGAAATCTACATAGTTATCAAGGCCATCTGTTGTGTAGAACTCTACATAATTATCAAAGTCCATCTGTTGTGTAGAACTCTACCAAATTATCAAGGTCCATGTGCTGTGTAGAAATCTACATAGTTATCAAGGTCCATCTGTTGTGTAGAACTCTACATAATTATCAAGGTCCATCTGTTGAGTAGAACTCTACATAATAATCAAGGTCTATCTGTTGTGTAGAACTCTACATAATGATTAAGGTCCATCTGTTGTGTAGAACTCTACATAATTATCAAGGTCAATGTGTTGTGTAGAACTCTACATAATTACGAAGGTCCATGTATTGTGTAGAACTCTACCTAATTATCAAGGTCCATGTGTTTGTGTAGAGCTCTACATAATTACCAAGGTCCATGTATTGTGTAGAACTCTACCTAATCATCAAGGTCCTTGTGTTGTGTAGAACTGTACATAATTGTCAACACTGTTTAGTGTCTAACTTCATCATCACAAATGGTCAGATCATTTTCTTTTTAATGAGGTAGCCTGCCATCTTTTTTATTTAAAAGAAAATAAAGCAGTTTGCCATCTTTTTATTTAAAAAGAAATAAAACAGTTGTCAACTTTTTATTTAAAAGAAATAAAGCAGTCTGCCATCTAAGAATCTTGTCACTGCACTACGTGGATTTCTTTCATGTCATTGCACTACATGGGTTTCTCCATGTCACTGCACTACGTGGATTTCTTTCATGTCATTGCACTACGTGGGTTTCTTCATGTCACTGCACAACATGGATTTACTTTCATGTCATTGTAGTACATGGATTTCTTTTCTTTCCTGTCATTGCACTACATGGGTTTCTCCATGTCACTGCACTATGTGGATTTCTTTCATGTCATTGCACTACGTGGGTTTCTTCATGTCATTGTAGTACATGGATTTCTTTCATGTCATTGCACGACGTGGATTTCTCCATGTAACTGCACTACGTGGATTTCTTTCATGTCATTGCACTACATGGGTTTCTTCATGTCACTGCACGACATGGATTTCTTCATGTCATTGTAGTACATTGATTTCTTTCATGTCATTGCACTACATGGATTTCTTTCATGTCATAGCACTACACGGGTTTCTTCATGTCATTGCGCTACATGGATTTCTTTCATCATGTCATTGCTCTACGTGAATTTCTTCATGTCAATGCCCTATGTGGATTTCGTTCATGTTCTTGCACTACGTAGATTTCTTTCAAGTCATTTGCATTACATGGATTTCTTCATGTCATTGCACTACATGGATGTCTTCATGTCATTGTGCTACGTGGATTTCTTGTCTGAACTATGTGGATTTCTTTCATGTCATTGCACTACGTGGATTTCTTTCATGCCATTGCACTACATGGATTTCGTTCATGTTGTTGCACTACGTGGATTTCTTTCATGTCATTGCACTACATGAATTTCGTTCATGTCATTGCACTGCGTGGACTTATTTCATGTCATTGCACTACGTGCATTTATTTCACGTCATTGCACTACATGGATTTCGTTCATGTCATTCCACTACGTGGATTTATTTCATGTCATTGCACTATGTGGATTTCTTTCATGTCATTGCACTACATGGATTTCGTTCATGTCATTGCACTACATGGATTTCGTTCACGTCATTGCACTACATGGATTTCGTTCATGTCATTGCACTACATGGATTTCGTTCACGTCATTGCACTACATGAATTTCTTTCATGTCATTGCACTACATGGATTTCTTACACGCCATTGTTTTTTTTGTTTTTTTTTCATCCCCTCACTTCAGCAGTACTTTATCTTTGTTCCTTTTATTTATTTCATCCTCCTCCTAATAAATTTATCCATCTATCTGTCTCTCCTTCGCTGTCTCTGTGCCTCCTCTCTCTCTCTCTCTCTCTCTCTCTCTCTCTGTCTCTCTCTCTGTCTCTGTTCTTACCGTCTTTCTAATGTACTTAATGTTTGCGTGGCGCACAATCCTTAATATACTTTTTTTTCTCTTCTAAATGTACTCTCTCTCTCCTCTGTTTTTGTTCAGAAAGCAGCCTTTCGTCTTTGCGTATTTTCCAAGAGTCCGTTCTTTCTTCCTTGTACTGTCTTGAAATTCCATCATGCTCTTTTACATCCTATTCAGAAAAAAAGTTTTTCTCTCTCTCTCTCTCTCTCTCTCTCTCTCTCTTCTCTCTCTCTCTCTCTCTCTCTCTCTCTCCCTCCCTCCCAACCACCCCCTTCCAAGACTTTCCACCTCCCTCTTTCTCTCAATCACCGGTCGTGCGTGTTATAATGATCGCTTTCTTTTTGTTCACACCCCTTTAACGAAGAGTGTTGATTTTTAGTTGAATCGATTCTGATTCATTCTCTCTCTCTCTCTCTCTCTCTCTCTCTCTCTCTCTCTCTCTCTCTCTGCTACACATGGTGCCATGTGTGACCGCCATTTGTCACTTGTCAAACGAGAAAGGAAAACAGCTGAGAAGTGCGATCAGTGATGTGTGTGTGTGCGTGCGTGCTTTGCGTGCGTGCGTGCGTGCGTGCGTGCGTGCGTGCGTGCGTGCGCAGTCGCGCGCGCGCGCGCGTGTGTGTGTGTGCAGCGCATGCGTTTGTGCTGCACGTGCGTGTGTGTGTGTTCGTGCCTGAGTGCGCAGATATGTGCCTGTCTGCAGTGAACTTTCCTGACCTATAGAGTGGGGTTACCAACCGGTCAAACATCCGGAAAAATGCCCCCCCCCCCTTTCCCCTCTCCCCCCCCCCCCCCCCTTCCTTTTTCACCTTATTTTTTCCTCTCGTTAACCCAATGTCTTTTCACATGGCTCCCAGCATTGTCTATCATTAGAAGCATTTTGTATCTAATGTATGTAAATGGTTTAAATATGAAAAGCAACATCAATAAATATATTCTACAAACTCAAATCGTAGAATGGTCTAGTTTCGTTAAACACAGATTTAGTGAAACGTTGCATCTTTTTTTCTGAAAGAAAAAAAAATGCTGTTTCTTGAGGTGGATTTCAAATTTTGATAAGCCAATTTTGTGTTTGTGAAAGTGGGTGTGTGTGTGTGTGTGGGTGTGTGTGTGTGTGTGTGTGTGTGGTGTGTGTGTGTGTGTGTGTTCCCGGGCCAGTCATTCCTCGTTCCCACGCCAGCCGTTCTTCGTTACCGGGCCAGTCATTCTTCGTTCCCACGCCAGCCATTTTTCGTTCCCACGCCAACCATTCTTCGTTGAAAGTCAAGTCGATCCATTTCCCAGGTCAGTCATTCTGTGTTCAATGCGAGGACTAAGGGTAGGAACCGGGGTGGGCTTTGGGATCCTTCTTTACTCCTATCTATTTCTGGGTGGTGTACTCCTATCAATTTCTGGAGTAGTGATTGAAAATTACAGATCCCTACTGTGTCTAATATTGCATACAGGGCAACACAAACAGGAGCATGTCTTTCTATTATCATTAGATTGGAAAAGACCTCATCGTCTTCCACTGAATGCTGCTTGTTTTCCGGGCAGGAAATGAGTTTGTTATAGTTAGGTATACCATTTTGCTCTCTGTCTCTTTCTCTGTCTCTGTCTGTCTGTCTGTCTGTCTGTCTGTCTGTCTGTCTGTCTGTCTGTCTCTCTCTCTCTCTCTCTCTCTTCCCTATGGCCTAGGGAAAGCACTAACCCGAACATCAATTCTCTTGTCTTGTTCCCGTAGTTTCAACATACAGTCCCTTTCTTCATTTTGAAACACTGTCTTGCTTTTCCTTTTCCACCTATGTATATTGTGTATAAACGTTTTTCATCTCACTCATTCAACGGATGTGATGTCATTCTGTCCTCTTTGAGCCATCCCGCTTTTATTCATGGGTAAAAAAAGTATCCAAATTCAAAACGCCCTTTTGAAATAAGACAGGAAACGCGGAAACTGACCTCACTGTTAAATCACCCCCCCCCCCCCCCCCGGCCCCCTGCCGCTCTCCTTTCGTTTTCTCCCCTTACAATATAACTTAAAGACACCGAGATGTAGTTAACTGCGATTCGCAGAAGTAGAACGACTAGGTGGATACACTAGAACGTACCGGTACTAACTCGCAGGTAGTTCTTCTTCCTTCGAGGAAACTGAAGCAGAGACTTCAGAATTTCTTCCAATCATGAGTGAAGATGTCTTGTCTGAAAAATGCCCTTTTCCAATGTTATGAGAGATCTTTCCTTTCTCAGAAATCCGTTTGTCTTGAGAGCTCCTCGTTTCTAAGATTTCCCTCCTTTCTGAGAAATCCTACTTTTCCTACCCATGGACCTGTACGAATATCTCCCGAAACCAACCACCCGTACCCAAAATAACGACCGAAAACGATAAAAAAAAAAAAAAAGTGACGCGCCGTCGTTTTACTCACGTAGATATGCATATGGGAGATAGCAGTGAAGAGAATTATCCAGATGCATGTCTGCGGCCACAAACGAGTTACCTCGATTTTGGTAAGCAATATTTGAATTCATTCTATTGTTATTCCTTTATACATATGATTTTTGGTTCAAACAATCCCACACTCGATGCGAGTTAGAGCATGTAACTTTTCCAGTTTCACATCATTCTTCTAAAACACACACATGAAAAAATATGTATTTTCTGTCGATTTCACAATATTTCTCTCTCCAGCATGACCGAAATTAAAGGCTGCTTTCATGCTCCCCCCCCCCCCGTCTCTCCACACCACATTTCCAACACCCATCCTCCCTACACACCACAGCCGTCGCTCTCTTTCGGACATCATTCGTTATTGCTTCAAATTCAGTTAAGTTGCTGTTTTCTACAAGCTACAAACTGAAAATTCAGATGAGCAGGATGGAAAGCAGCTATCACCGTGTTATATATCATTGTTCTGTACGTACATGAAAACAGGGTTCAACACGCACGCCTTTCAAAACATCTTAGCCTCTTCTGTCATACCTAATTCAATATTTACCCCAGTTTCGCGTCGTTCCTCTCTGTCACACTCTGTATCATGGCCTGGAATTACCTTATATGCCGAACACGCGGTTGTTATCACAGTTTCATATTGTTCCACTCTCGTACGCGAAGACAAAATCGCTTCTTCCAGCTTCGATATCCTCCTTCAGAATCGCTTGGAAGCAAAAATTCCCATCCCAGTTTCGCTGTCGGACAAGTTCTTTGTTTCAGCTCAACACAGATTCTCAAACACTTGGGCACAGACACATCATATTTTGAAAATAATGTTCCTCAAAACCTAAGCAACCAGTCTCAATTTTTCCCAGAAATTCAGTCAAGTTGATTGATTGAAAAGCAGTTCATTTTCAATAACGCCTATCAGAAACAAAAAAAAAAAAAAAAAAAATCGAACATCCACCAACCAACCAACCAAAACTGTATGATGATTGAAACAATTTTCTATCCGAGCAACTGTTTGAAACAATCACAGCAGTTTCCAAACAATTTTCGCTCCAATCAGTATACTGTACGTTCTAAACATCCGAACACAACACATAACTAGTATTCGTTTTTGAATCATGCTTCTGAGCCTGACGCTAGGCCCATTTCCAATCCTGTTCTCCCCGCAGAGACAGACTCTCTCTCTCTCTCTCTGTCTCTCTGTCTCTCTGTCTCTCTCTCTCTCTCTCTCTCTCTCTCTCTCTCTCTCTCTCTCTCTCTCTCTCTCTCTCTCTCTCTCACACACACACACACACACCACACACACACACACACACACACACACACACACGAAAAACAATGTACATGTCGGTGTGTGGTATCATTTGGAAAAGCGCCGGCTCTCATACATGAGTCAAGGCGCTGACTTCCGAAGTGGTCCCGTGTTCCTCACGTCTCTTGCAGCGGCAGGACTGGACACAGGAGTTGATGGACTCGGCCAGGCACGTCCGGAACTGCCGGCTCATCGTGCAGTACATGCCGAAGTTGATGGCGCTGTTCACCAGCGCGATGACGTCGATGATGTCGCTGAGCGGCATGTACACGTCGCTGAAGAAGAACTCGGGCTCGGCCGACACGGACATGATGACCAGCACGCTGTTGGGCACCTCGGAGATGATGTACATGACGATGATGGCCAGCAGCATGGTGGTGGTCCGCCGGTTCTGCTGGTGGCTGGACGAGTTGTCCCCCTTCAGGCGGCGCCCTCGCTTGTCCGTCTCCCACAGCGTCCACAGCAGGAGAGGCCGCCGAAGATGGAGATGAGCACGATGGGGATGATCTTCTTGCCGGCGATGGGGTAGACGAGGAAGGTGAGGATGGCCATGGAGTCGGTCTCGTTCTCTTGCCGATGGGGCTGTCCAGCACCCAGAAACTGCGTGGCGTTGGGGGGCGGCGGGAAGGGCCGCAGGTCGGTGATGAGATAGTTGGGGATGACCAGGAAGGCGGCGCCGCCGAACGTGCAGATGATGAGGGTGATGGAGGTGCAGAGGGTCACCGAGCGGGCGCCGCGTGCCTGGTGGGGAATGCACATGAACACAGGATTAGCGTAGGTCTTCTATTTGGACACAAAAAGGAAACGTCTGATTCTTCTACTTCTACTCAATACAGAACGAAAATGGGGCTAGTCTGTTCTACTACTACTGGGACAAAAAAAACGAAAACAATTGGCCTGTTTTTCCCAGAGGTACACATGGAATACAAGATGCATCCGTTTTCCTCTACAGGTGTTCAAAAGGAAAAAGCAGTGTTAAATTGTGTTTCTTCTGGGGTGAAGAAGAAGAAACCGAGGGCTCCAAAAAGGAAAACAAATAAGAATTTTTTCCCAGCTGGGATGAAAAAGGAAAATATTCGGGTGCACATGAAGAAAACGAACTTCTTTGTTCTCTGTTCTACTAAGCACAACAGAGGAAACACAGACAGCCTCTTTCTTCTACCATCTGTGTTTAAGAATATGAATAGTAAAAAAGTATTGGCCTGTTTCTTCAGCTACAACAAGGAAATTGCCTTTTTTTTACCATTTGTTTTTTTGTTCTACCAAAGGCTAAAGGCGAAAACTTGAATCAAAAATCCATCTTTCTTTCCATTTTGTTTTGACACCCCCCCCCCCTCCACGTTGTTTTGCCGCCTTCCCCCCCCCCCCCCCCCCCCCCCCCCCCCCCCCCCCCCCCCCCCCCCACCACCCCCCCCCCCCCCCCCCCCCCCCCCCCCCCCCTAGTTTCGTAAAACTACGCTGGCCTTCAGAGATACTTGCATCCCTCCCCTCTGGGCTAGGTGTGACCGAAGTTGTAATGGATACAGACGTTGCAGCAACTACTATCATAACAACCGGTGAATGGACTTTATGTGTTGGCTTCGTTAGAATATGTATATTTTAGTCTCGAGTCAGAAAAAATCTTGATGTATAACACTTTATCATGATGGCATTGTGTGTGTGTGTGTGTGTGTGTGTGTGTGTGTGTGTGTGTGTGTTTGCTGGGTGGTGCATACTTGACTGTGTATGTGAAAGGAACAATAGAAATTTAAAAGTGTAAAATGGATGGGAGCGCCAATGGTGTGATTGCTTATTGTTATTGTTTTCGAAAGTGCAGATTCCTGATGAAGGCTGAAAAGCCGAAAATTTGAACAAAGAAATAAAGTGGAAGAAACAGGCAAGGGCATGTGGATTTCTTTACTTGTTATTATTTATATTCCTTCATGAAACTATCCTTGCCCTTCTACTGCTAGGTGCGGAGTCAGACTTTAACAGAGTTTTCTTAAAAAAAAAAAAAAAAAAAATATATATCTATATATATATATATATATATATATACACCCCTCCTTCCCCTTCTCTCCGGTTTTTTCTACCTTACCGCCCACCCCCTTTTGCTCTCCATCTGTACTGTTTTTCTTTAATTAAAAAAAAAGTGATCGTAAGCCGTCATGTACAATTCCATCATCAAAGTATACGACTCCACCGAAGATTCCCAGGTCCTACTTGGTCGTTCTTTCTTTGGGTGAGATTATATATATATATATATATATATATATATATATATATATATATATATATATATATATAATGCTGAATAATTAAGTAGGAATAAGTGCAGGTTAACAGTTTTTCCATCAATATAATGATGCGATTTACCGGAGATTTAAAATTAAATAAATAAGAAAAAAAAGCTGAAAATATGAATAATATTATATTTTCAATATGAAAACCCTTCACTACTTGCAGGTGGAAACTATAATTATTCACTTCGAAGGCAGATCTTTGTTTTACCTGTTCACTTCGAAAGCAGATCTACATCTTCTGCCTCTCTCTTCCGCTGAATCGGACTCATAAAAAAGACGCAGTTGATTGTGTCTGCCCTCTTGGCGTCAAATAGAGAGACACCACAGTCCATAATTCTGTGGTGTTGTCACCACCAAGGGTTTAAAAAAATAATCCAACAGCACCCCCAAAGCAGCCAGCGAAAGGTAGTAAATAAAACAAAAGAAAGTGTGGAGAAGAAAAAAAAGTTGCTGAAAAACTAAAAACATTATGCAAACAGTATGAAATGTTGGGGGACAGTCTTTGAGCCTATGCTTGAGGATCCATTTAAGGATGCAAGGGAGATCAAGATATGGAACAGTCCGAGTGGTCAGCTCTGCTGTTCAAATAACCCAAGCATTGTCAGCGGCTGAGAATTGTGCAGAACAGATACACACACACACACACACACACACACACACACACACACACACACACACACATACACACACACACACACACACATCTCTCTCTCTATCTATCTATCTATCTATCTTCTATCTATCTATCTCTCTCTCTCTCTCTCTCTCTCTCTCTCTCTCTCTCTCTATATATATATATATATATATACATGAATACAAAGAGCCCGCCTGCATGCATGTCCTCCAAAACATACAAGTTCAAACAAACGCATAAACGTAGGCGCATGTGTTCGAGCACACACACACACATACGCATGCGCGCACCCACGTAACTGACCCTACAAGCGATCTACGATAGTGTAAGACTGACAAGGATGTACACGCACACCATCACCACACAGAAAGAAACTGTAATGAAGACCTACTGGTACTATAAATCTCTCCCTTACAGCTGCAGCGAGCGATAGACCCGTTTGGAAGAAACCTGACAGAAAAAAAGTATGGACAGAAGTACAGGGATAGGAGATGATGCTATGAGGGTGGAGGGTGGGGGCAGTGGCAAAGGAAGGTCACCACTGGTCAAGTAGAAATGGATGCTTGACCGGATGCTTGACCTCACGGGCTGAAAGATGGTGGTCACTCAACTTCACGTGAGACTTGTTAGGTATTTTGGGGCTGCTCGATGTACTGACCCTAGCAGACCATCCGTTACAGTACTGTTTTCCATTCTGGAGCCGTTAGTTACGCTGGTGGGTGAGTGCAAATAGCGATGATGGTGGCATGGTATGTGAGGTGGTCGTGGTATGTTTGTCTGTCTGTCTGTCTAGGCACGTCCTTTTTTCATGTAACTAGCGCTAATATTACCCCCACAGAGAGGAGACATGGGAGACCTTAATAATGGGCTGATTTCACACAACTGTGTTTCCACATGAAGACCCCTTTCCAAAGAGGCCCAGGCAATGAGCATGTCAAATCTCCTTTCCAAAGAGGCCCAGGCAAGCAGCATTTCAAATCTCCTTTCCAAACAGGCCCAGGCAAGGAGCGTTTCAAATCTCCTTTCCAAAGAGGCCCAGACAAGGAGCGTTTCAAATCTCCTTTCCAAAGAGGCCCAGGCAAGCAGCATTTCAAATCTCCTTTCCAAAGAGGCCCAGGGCAAGCAGCATTTCAAATCTCCTTTCCAAAGAGGTCCAGGCAAGCAGCGTTTCAAATCTCCTTTCCAAAGAGGCCCAGACAAGGAGCGTTTCAAATCTCCTTTCCAAAGAGGCCAGGCAAGGAGCGTTTCAAATCTCCTTTCCAAAGAGGCCCAGGCAAAGGAGCATTTCAAATCTCCTTTCCAAGGAGGCCCAGGCAAGGAGCGTTTCAAATCTAAAAAAGTATGCTACAAGACGAAAGACGCACAACAAAAGAAAATGCGTTGAAGCAGGTCACTGCACGTGTCAGAAATCCAGATAAGTGGCAATCAAATGAATTTTCCAAAATAAAGGTGGAATGAAACGGCTTAGAAAAGGTGCAGGGGATGGCGGGAAACGGTATGTCCACTACTTGCCTCGGGCAGTGGCAAATGACGGGGATTTCCACAGTCAACTGGAAACGGACGCTTGACCTCACGGGCTGAGAGGAAATGCCGACAGTGGGTCACTCACTTTACGTGAAACTTGTTGGGTGGCCGTCGTGTATTTTGGGACTTCTATTTTGGGACCCTAGTGGACCATCTGTTATAGAGTTGTCCATTCTGGTGCAAATAGTTATGCTGGTGGGTGAACGCAGGTGACTATGATGGTGGCTTGGTATGTTGTTAAGTGTGTGTGTGTGTCTGTCTGTCCGTGTGCCCATGCACGTCCACTTTTATGCAACTAACGCAAATTTTACCCACGAATGTCACATAACGGTGCTTTCACATGAACTGTTTCCAAAAAAACGCCCATGACCATTTCAAATCTAGAAGTGTGGTACATGATAAAACGTGCAGCTAAATGCATTGCATTTAAGTATTGCACTGCACGTTTAACGTGCAGCTAAATGCATTGCATTGAAGTATTGCACTGCACGTTTTGGGGAAATCCAGATTAAGTGGCAATGGAATGAATTAGCTTAAGAAAAGGGGGACTGAATTGGCCTAAGAAAAGGCGCGGGTGGTAGGGGGTGAGAGTATGATGAGAATCTGAAGCGATCATGTCAACGAACATGTCCACTTTCTGCCTGGGTCAAAGGACTTGGGTTAATACAGATGAAGTGGAGATGGACGTTTGACGTCATGCGCTGGAAGAAAGTGCAGATGGTAGTCACTCACATGTTGAGTGGCCATCGCATCTTTTGGGGCTGCTCTTGCCTCGGTAGTTGTAAAGGACGAAAGGTACCGCAGGTCGGGTGGAAAGGGACGATCGACCTCACGGGCTGGGAAGAAGTGCAGATGGTGGTGACTCACAAGCCGTGAGGCTCGTTAAGTGGCTGCCATGTACCTTTGGATAACTCAGTGTATTGACGCTCAATCACTTCCTCAGTGGACTGTGTACTATGGTCATATCTGCTGGTGGGTGAGTGTAGGTGACGTTGGTAGTGGCGTGATATTTGAGGTTGTAGTGATGTGTGTTTATGTCTGTCTGTGTGTCCATGCACGTCCATTTTTCATGTGACAAAAGCGAATATTACCCACAGAGAAGAAAATCAGGAGACCAAAATATTGGATTTATGTAACACAACAGTGTTACCTCACGAGGAACCATTTTCCAAAGAGGTCCATACATTTGAGCATTTCAAATGTAAAAGTATGGTACAAGTTGAAATACATGAAAACGTAATGGATTAAATAATGCATGGCACAACACGTACAGGTGAAATCCAGACTGGTCCAAGAAAAGGCAGGGGTGGGGGGGAGTGAGAATTTTTAAGCAACCATGTCCACGACTTGCCTGAAGCAGGGGCAAAGAACAAAGGTTAGCAGAGGTCAAGTGGTAACGGACGCTTGACCTTACGGGCTGGGAGGGAGTGCAGATGGTAGTCACTTCACGTTGAGGCTTGCTGGGTGGCTGCCGTGTGTATGTCTGGACCATCTGTGACAATTCTGCTCTCCATTCTGGGGCCAGTAGTTACGCCAGTGGGTGGGTACGGGCGACGTTGATAGGGTGGAGAGGAGGTGGTTGTGTTTAAACGTATGCGTGTGAGAAACTTGCCGCTTTGCTTTCATGTGCGCCTGAGGTGTGGATCTGTGTGGTGTGTGTACATTTTTGCAGGAGCGAGTGCGCGTGAGAGAGAGAGAGAGAGAGAGAGAGAGAGAGAGAGAGAGAGAGAGAGAGAGAGAGAGAGAGAGAGAGAGGTGATGTAAACTCTTGTTAGACAACTGTGGTCATCGACTAGCATGTAATTTGTTCGATTAAAATCTGTCACAAACGCGAACTATAGAATTAGGTCCTAGCAAAAGTCAACACCCCACCCCTATACCTACCCAAGTGGGAGTGAAGTCGGCCAAAGATGGAATATGGCTGTGTTATGGGGAAGGCTACGAATGCGAATGCACACTGGAACCCTCCTAAATGCTTTTCGCTCTCTCTCTCTCTCTCTCTCTCTCTCTCTCTCTCTCTCTCTCTCTCTCTCTCTCGCACACACACACACACACACACACACACACACACACACACACACACTGCACAGACACACAGTCCATCACCCTAACGCAAAACAAACAAAAAAATGCAGAGAAACCCATCACCACCACCAACACCAGCAACAAGAACAAACTCTCTCTCTCTCTCTCTCTCTCTCTCTCTCTCTCTCTCTCTCTCTCTCTCTCTCTCTCTCTCTCTCTCTCGCAATCTGAAGCGATCGATCAAAGCTAAGTGCATTTTCGTTATTTTTGTCCGTCTTTGTTTCACCTGAGGAAGACCTAAGATGTCGAAACGCGTTGTGTGTTGTCTTGTGACTCGTTTGTCCGCGTTTCTCTGGGCGGTTCGCTGACATTTTTTAAGAACAACACAAGCGTCAACACAAACTAACAGCGGCAGGAGCAGCACCGACCTTGGAGGACCTGACGATGAAGTAGCGCATGACGGCCATGATGACGCCTAGCCAGATGGAGGCGGTGTGGGAGGTCAAGGTCAGGTTCAGGTGCACGGTGAGGAACACCATCCAACCGAAGGCGTTGCGCTGTGGGCTGGCGTGGTCCGAGTTGAGCAGGTAGAAGTGCACCACGAAGGGGATGTAACTGCTCATGGTGATCATGTCTGCCACGGCGATACCTGTGTCCCCCCCACCCCCCGCCGCCCATCACCACAAGAAGTATCAGCAACGGTTCCACGCGGAGTCAGGAAACTGGATGTTTGGCGTGTTGTTTTGGATATAGACGTGAGGGTTTGCTGATGAAGATGGATGTGGTGGGTTCGGTGTGTGGAATGGGTAGTGCAGGGGTGTGTGTGGGGGGTCGGTGGTCAGAAAGTTGCAATGTATGACTCGCGCTGATACTGGAATTGATTGTAATCATGATCGAGTTAAAATGACGAGGGCAACAGCGAATGTTGAATGTGTGCAATTTGTTTACACACATATTTTCATACGTGCAAGCCCAAACAACACACACACACACACACACACACACACACACACACACACACACACACACACACTCGCTCGCGCGAGCGGGACGAGCCCCTACGCACCACACAGACGCCCGTGAAAAGCAATTGCCTCAAAACTCCAATCACAGTCGTCACCATACACACAGCTCAGTTTTACCTAAAATTTTTTTTTCCTAATGGACTGTCGCCCCTCGAAAAGAGAGGGGGCAGGGGTAGGTGATTAAATTCTTTCTCTCTCGTACCGCCCCCCCCCCCTCCCGACGTACATATACGCACACGCTCGCGCGCGTACTCACACACCGTAATCTTTTATTATGATCACTTAAAACTAAAACCCTTTCACCCTTCGACGTGAAAATAAGAGGAACTTTGTGTTCCTTTACATTTACAGCCGGCTCCTGCGTCAGAAGGGAAATGATCAGCCCTACAGAGTACTGAATATCAGGACAGATATTTATGAAATACTCTCAAATTCAAGATTATGTTAAACGGATAGAGCAGATAAATGCCCCCATCCCACCCCCTTTGGGAATTTCTTTGTTTTTAAAATCCGTTTCTTCGTCGACACAAACAAGGCAAAGCCCCGAAGGTCAAAGGAGATTTTTTTCCCTAATTACCTTGTGCTATGTTTTTCTGCCCTTACACCACAAATACTTTTGGGCGGAACATGCGTCAGGAACGTGGCGCCAGGAAACGTTACACGAGCTTTTCAGAGCTCTGGGAAGCTTTTCAGAGCTCTGGCGATTAGGCGAGAGACACAAAGAAGAAGACAAAAAACCGTGACGCACCCTTTCTGTACAGTTTCCTTTACAAGCGGTTAAATAGCTGATGCATGATCTTGCATGACGGATCTATCTTCTCCCTTAATTCCGGGTCCGAAACAAAAATTTAACTCGTTCGTCAATGGATCACTTCTCGTCTTTGCTCTACATTTCGTTAAGATCTGTTTCTGTGCTGTCGTCGTCGTCGTCACTCTTTTGCCTGTTCTCCCCTAGTCACTTTAGAGGCATTACTCCACGCCGCTCTTTCTGGTTCTCCGTCCACAGCATATCTCGGCTTGTCCCGTTGCAGCCCCGGCACATGCAGGTAACAGTCAATCGACAGGTAACAGTCAATCCACAGGTGACAGTCAATCCACAGGTGACAGTCAACCCAGGTGAACAGTCAACCCACAAGTGACAGTCAACCCACAGTTAACAGTTAACCCATAGGTAACAGTCAATCCACAGGCGACAGTCAACCCACAGGTAAGTCACTCCACAGGCGACAGTCAACCCACAGGTAACAGTCAACTCACAGGTGACAGTCAACCCACAGGCTACAGTCAACTCACAGGTAAGTCAATCCACAGGTAACAGTCAATCCACAGGTAACAGTCAGTGTTAAATCGTTATGAGGCAACCCAGCAGAGGAGATACTGCACTACTGCCGAGTCGCTTCGGTGGTGTTCATTGATGCCTGCTCCGATTCAACAAACGCAGGACACCATTTACTGAGATCTCCTCTGATGATAGTAACCATTTTCTCGCGGATCGAAGTTTAGAAAGCCACCCCCTCCTAGCCCCTCAAAAAGGCGCCATCACGTCCGTCCAGCGAGTCTTGATGAATTTGCCGAAACCGGTGACTTCGACGGGGAACCCGCCAAGGGCACAGATGGGAACAGGAAACTATGGTCACCATAAGGGCAGGGCACAGAAAGGAACAGGCAACTATGGTCACCATAAGGGCAGGGCACGATGGTAACTACATCTAAGACTCTTCTTTATGCCTATGGACAGTTCTCTACGTTTGTTTGCTTGTTTGTTTTGTCATCTGTTTCATGTAGACTCGCACAAATCTAACACACGGGAATAAAAGCATAACTTTGGTGTAGTTGCCAAAAGCAAACAAGCCAACACACAGACACCCACCCGTCAACAGGCAGTTGATGGGGTTGATCATGGACTTTTTGGTCAGGATGCTGATGTTTGATGATGTTGGTGATGAGGCCATAGATACACAGGGCCAGGCTGACGTAGCCATGCAGATGGCGGTAACACTGACCGAACCTCGCCAAGGCCGTGGCGTTCACGCTGTCGCACATCCTGCCGACTGTGGTGCCAGAGGTCTGAAAACACACACACACACACGCACACACACACACACACACACACACACACACACACACACACACACACACACACACACACACACACACACACACAAACAGGGTAAACTGTGATCAGGCGATGCGAGGGCTGGAAACAGACCATGCTGTGAAATTGCCATTGTCTTTAATAGGATAATCTTACACAATTAATGCACCTCTCGCCTGTCAGAGGTGTGCAACTTGATATAAAGCCTAAATTCAATATCCAGATTGTACGCAGGTAATTCTGTACATCTTCCCTGCCGTCCTTTGAAGAATTCTGCAAGTACAAAACTGGCACCATGCGAGTAATGTCCAGACGGTATACAATTAATGTTGCTCATCATCCCTACTGTCATGCCAAGATCTTGATCAACGGCACATACATCACCTTACGCAGATAGTGCGCATATCTTCCCTGCTGTTCTGCAACAAGATGAACAGTATTTACTCTGCCGGCCCTATCGTTCTGTTAGATTCTACAGCAACACGATAGATGACACACTGGTAATTCCCAAACTGAACACATCTTTCATCTGATCCTCTTAGAATTCTACAAAACCAGGATAGCCAGCACACAGCTAATATTACATACCTTCCCAACTGTCATGCTGGATTTCTACAGCAACACGGTAGCACACAGCTAATGTTACATACATTCCCAACTGTCATGCTGGATTTCTACAGCAACAAGATAGCACAAGGGTAATGCCCAGATTGTAGACAGGTACTATTGTGCACCCTCTCTACTGTTCAACTAGATTCAGCAACGAAAGGAGACCGAGCGCACGGGAAACGCCCTGTGTGTATACATGTGTTGTTGCACGTTCCTATTCTGTAAGGAGTTCATCATCAACAAAGCAGCACACGGGGAGTATCCAGATTCCACGTTGTACACAAATGATGCTGCACGCCTTCTCTACTGGTCCTGCTAGATTCTGTCACGACAGGATAGCTGCCCAGATTGTGAATAGCCAACTTTGCATACTATCCAATCGTCCTGTATGAACACAATAGCACACGGGTAATATATAGCATTACCTGTGAACAGGCTTCCCTACCGTCCCCGTTCCCTCTTTTCCCCTTCCCCATCTCTCTTCTCATCAACTTCATCCCCACCCCACCGACGCCCCCCGCCCCCCACTGCTACCTCCATCTCTTCTCTACACTACCACTTTGCCTTAGACCCACTTTGAATTGCTTGGAGGATAACGAAAGCGCCAGAATCCAAGATTATCTACTTGTTGATTTTAAAAATCTCTCACCTATGTTGTTTTTGGCTGATAATATGTACGGTGTTTTTAATCTCCAAGGAATACTAGTGACTCGCCTTCATGTGCCCGGTAACAGATGAGTCACCATGCCAAAGCTGAAAAGAACAGATGAAACCTATGGCTTTGTATAACCAAAAACAAAGAACGCACTGCACTGCACACACACACACACACACACACACACACACACACACACACACACACACACACACACACACGCGCGCGCGCGCGCGCGCGCACACACACACCGATGGGCACAGTAAGAAAGAACACGCTCCACACACACACACACACACACACACACACACACACACACACACACACACACACACACACACACACACAGATAGAGAGAGAGACAGAGACAGAGAGAGAGGTCTCTGTTCGACATGCTTATTCACTCCTTTCCTGTCAGGAAAAGAAGTTAAGAAAACAGGCCCCAATCCGTGTGCTCCCGTCATACTTGGAAAGTAAAATACAAGGGGAAAGCACTGCTTCACAAAACGTATTAGATTTGAGTTCATAAGGACTTCAGTGACATCGGCAGAAAAGTGCACAGTCTTGTCGAATGACGAGCATCAACACACTACTGCATAACAATACGACGCACATCATATATCCACCACCACCCGGCTGGCACATAAACCTCCGCATCACCTTCCCATCAAACAACGCGGCAGGAAGCTGGCCGACGGTCACCCCCCGCCTATGCCCAAGTCCTATGGAAACCAAACCAGTGTTTCGGCCTTTCGCTTCGACACAATGCGCATAAATCTGGGGTTAACGAGGATGAACAGCCTCAAGTTCCCGATTTATCACATCCACCCGTGGAAGGATTTTCGACTGCAAGAACAAATACAAAATTTATCGACATTTTTGACCGGGGCATCGGAGCTATTTAAGATACGAAAGCATTTCATCGAACGGTATACATAAACCAAGAGATTTTCAGAACTGAGATAAGAATGACTGAATACCATTTTGAGTACGGTTTACTGTAAGTTTCTGCAGCTTTTCGTTTGTATGATCAGATATCACAAAAAATGAAAACTATTTTTTGTGTGGGAATATTCCTTTTTTTTGTTTTGTTTTGTTGGGTTTGGTTGCTTGTTTTCCTTTTGCAAAAGAGCAAGAATCACACACACACACACACACACACACACACACACACACACACACACACACACACACACACACACACACACTCTCTCTCTCTCTCTCTCTCTCTCTCTCTCTCTCTCTCTCTCTCTCTACACACACACACACACACACACACACACACACACACACACACACACACACACACACACACACAACTAGCTGCACAAAAGATTAAATGAAAGTGAAACTGACAATTAATAATGACATCAAACGAGTTCTGAGCTGATGGGGCAAGAGACAGACGATGAAGTGCATCTTGAACGTTGATGGGTTTGAAATCGTATGAACACATTTACAGACAAGAAAAAATCTGTCCAGGAAATGCTTCAAACTAATGTACAAGCACCGTTTACATACATGGCAAACCAGATATTCTCAACATGTAGCAGGGGAGTAGAGCCCAGTCATAATCACGAGATCAAAATTATTTTCCAGAGTCCAGGTTTCATCTCGTTAACTACAATAATCTGTCTTTGATTTTGAAACCGAATCAGTTTAAACATTTACGCTAGACAGAAAAATGGGCGAGACCATTTCTCATTCTCCCGAGAGTACATTAAAGAAACTTTTCAATATTTCTTCACTTTACAATGTCAAATTGGCCGGTTGATATTTCGAAAAGAATTATAAGTGAGTCAGCCAAGCAACGGGGACAAACAAATTACAAGACAAAACACAACGCGTTTCGACTTCTTATGTTTTCTTTAGTCAATCGAAACAGCATTCAGGACAATGGAAACGAGGAACGAGCAATCACGTATCAACTCAAATTCGCCGCCATATCAATCCCCATCTTGCGCTCATTTGCATTGCCCTGAATGCTGTTAGCTTCGCCTGAAGAAGATCTAACAGGTCGAAACGCGGCTTTTTTGTCTTGTTATTTGTTTCTCACTGTTAATTGGTGGACTAGCAAGCAATTCTTTTCAAAATTTGTTTCAATTTCCGCCTGCAGTCGCCGCACTTTGAAACAAGGTACATATTTCATTGACTTCGCTAATTCAGGATTCGTCTCTTTTCTTTCGTGCTTAACATCTTATTGTTTTTTCGTTGTTTCTTCTGAAAACCACACAGAAATGTGTTGAAGCTAACATATCCAACGATCTTCCACATGATGTAGTCGTCAGCTCTCAAAGATCCCGGCACACTTTCGCCATTCGCCACGTCCAACGTGGAGGAGCCACAACATGGCTGAAAAGACTGCTGTCTTTGGGAACATGACCGCTACAACATTGATGAGAGCGTTCCCTTGTACAGAGGGGACATCATAGTACTGAAAGAAGCAGGGGCTCGGAAGGCAATTTGATGTTTCCTGTAGGCTATCGAGAAAAATGTGCTTAGACGTCTCACTCACTTTCTGAATCTCTCTTTCTCTTTTCCAAAACTGTGTCAGGTCTATGGAGACTGAACAAATGATGATGCGTATTCGTTTCCCTTAGCTATTACTATTTAGTCATCTGACCCTTTTGCGTGTTTTACATCACTCCTTCGTCCATTCTGTTCATCTTGTTCGTTTTTAAATAGCATTGCTGGCAGCACACACGTACATATATATATATATATATATATATATATATATATATATATATATTATATATATATATATTACCAAATTTTAACATATATATATATATATATATATATATATATATATATAGATATATATATATATATATATATTGTCCTTGTATGCGAGTATGTGCATGTGTGTCTATGTGTGTTTCTGTGTGAGATCCAACCTGAGACAGATGACTATAGAGCGAGTGAGAAAACACACACACACACACACACAGAGAGAGAGAGAGAGAGAGAGAGAGAGAGAGAGAGAGAGAGATAGAGGAGAGAGAGATAGGAGAGAGAGAGAGAGATAGAGAGAGAGGGATTAATGACTGCCAGTGAGAGAGATATGGCAGAGGACGAAATAGCAGCTGGATGTATATTATGATCAGGAAATCGTCAGTGACACCACAACACTACTGCACAGAGTTGACAGGCTACAAAAGTAAGGAAAATGTTTTAATCGGACCAGGAAAAGGCCACAAATATGCAGCCAACATGGAGGCCGACTCTTGACGACCCGTTTTCCCAGTGGAACCTGTGGTCACGGTCACGCTGTACGTGCCTGGCAGTGGTTAACTTCCCCCACCTGCTTCCCTCCCAGCTGCAGACAAACACATCCCCCCCATTCCCATTCCCCCATTCCCTTCTTGCCCTCCTTCCTTCCCTCTCATATCCCTAATCCTTCCCACTCCCTCCCCAACACGTCCCCAGTACCATCCTACATTCAGGCTGACTATCGTGGTTGAATTGAGAGATGCGAGAGAGAGAGAGAGAGAGAGAGGAGAGAGAGACAAGAGAGAGAAGAGAGAGAGAGAGAGAGATTAACGAGTACTAATGACAGGACACGGCAGAAGAGGAACTCAAAACCCCAAGAGAGAAGAGAGGACCCCCGACAGAGAGAGAAAGAGAGAGAGACAGACAGAGAGAGGGAAAGAGAGAGAGAGAGATATAGAGAGAGAGAGAGAGAGAGAGAGAGAGAGAGAGAGGAGCGAGAAAATAGGGGAAGAGAAGATAAGGGAGAAAAAAGGCAACAGAGATAGAGAGAGATAGAGAGAGAGAGAGAGAGAGAGAGAGAGAGAGAGAGAGGAGAGAGAGAGATTGCAGGAAGATGACAGACCCCATAGACGGAGCTCTCGAGATGTGATTGGAAGGTGTGTGGGTTGATTTACAAGGTGTACACGTTGGTAGAGAACATAGTGAAGTATATCAATAATCTTAGCCGTAATTGATTCAATCATCAATGCACAAACAAACACCAACATCATTACAAACACAATTCAAAAAACAATATGAATTGCGGCAATCAAACAATACTTTATGGATGCTTTGTATGATATGACGACTGGAAGAACAAAGAGCTCATCTCTCAAGTGAGAGGGAGGAGAGGGACAAGGAGAAAGGGAAAGATATTGTGTGTGTGTGTTGTGTGTGTGTGGTGTGTGTGTGTGTGTGTGTGTGTGTGTGTGAGTGTGTGTGTGGTGTGTGTGTGTGTGTGTGTGTGTGTGTGTGTGTGTTGTGTGAGTTGTGGTGTGTGTGTGTGTGTGTGTGTGTGTGTGTGTGTGAGAGAGAGAGAGAGAGAGAGGAGAGAGCTCGAGAGAAGAGGAGAAAAGATAGAGAGATTCAGATTCAGATTCAGATGGTTTAACTGACGTAAGCATTTGCTCATATCACAATGGATTTTTGTTACATCATTTCGTGTCGGACATTGCAGACTGCTAACCAGCCGACAGAAAGGCATGCACGTACACAGTAAAGATATTGAATACATGGCCATCAGCCCAGGTAGAATAAAGAGAAAAAAGCAATTTAACTCACGAAATTTGACTACCTAATCTTAATTTCATACTATGATAAATAAAACGAGCAATATCATTCATAAAGTTCCTGCTATTCAGAATTGATAATTCCTTTGACGAATTTTGAGTCGGTGACGTGGGATATATTTTGTTCTCAGTTGTACAGTACGCTGACAGTAGAACAGAAAATGAAATTCATCATCCGGCTGAACGTTGCATAACGGGCAACGTAAGTCCATGGAAAGATCTG
The DNA here is from genome assembly GCA_016801955.1 of Conus betulinus. NCBI lineage: Eukaryota > Metazoa > Mollusca > Gastropoda > Neogastropoda > Conidae > Conus > Conus betulinus. The sequence goes on from JADBJO010015506.1 coordinate 37,980, forward strand.
GGTAATAGCGGAATTTATGAGTTGTAATATCTGTAATACCAAGTCTGAATCGTATGAAGATATCCCTTAATGCCTTATTTCTGATACACTCGAAATACGCTTCTAATGACAACTCGGATTTAAACGTTTTTTGTATATGGAATATCTGTCATGTTCCTGGAGCCTACTGCACCATCCTTGTTTCCAACAATCAGTTAAACGTTCCTTGAAAAGTCTTAGGAACCAAGGCGCATTTTCCACACCTCCATTAAGCCACACATAACCAAAACCGTATATCGTAAGCAGCTTGCGGATATCTGATACCCAGCACGTTTTGTTATTGCTGTCTAGATTTAAAAGCATATTGTAAGCTTTCTTGGGCAGTCTTTCATTGTTCATTCTTGTGAGGCGGATCCAAAAAATCGGACAGCGTTTGTTTTTGCGTCTATACTTATTGGTACTCTACCTGTTTCCCCATACACCATGTCATTTGGTGTTCTGGGCGCCACATTTAATAATTTTTTCAACGCAAATGTATGAGCCTTTTCGATATGCATTTGCTCTAACATTCCCCAGATTTCAGATCCATAGAGTAAGATAGGTTTTATCTGGGCATCAAACAATTTAAAGAAAATGTAGGGGGAAACATCTCCTAACTTCCATAACGTTTTTAAGTATTTCCACAATACCTAGTTTTGCCTTTGCTGTCTGTTTTTGCATGGCGAGTGAGAATCTTAAACGAGTAGTCAGCCATACGCCTAGATATTTGTACGAGTTTACCACTTCCATTTCAGATTTACCGTAAAACCATTTTTCATGGCGAGGATATATAGCCCCCATTTCTAAACACCACAATATTGGATTTCTCTAGGTTAACCGAAAGATCAAGAGAATCTGCATTTTTTTCCTCAGTAAATCTCTTTGCAGTTGTAGGCCCTTTACTGTGTATGAAAGCAAAGCAACATCGTCTGCAAAAAGAATAATAAATAGTTCAACGATGTCAGGGTGTAGCTGAACACCGTGTTTACCGTTGTGGATTATGTCAAGTGATAGTTCATTTATCATGATTGAGAATAACAGAGGACTTGTAATTTCACCCTGTTTTAAGCCTTTCTGACAGAAAAAGAAATCAGTCAGACCTGCACCACTACCGCATCTAACACACGCTTTTACCACCTTGTACATGCTTTGAATAGCACTTAACATTTTACCCGATATTCCGTTCTTCAACATGATAGGCCATAACTTAGCATGGGAAATAAGATCAAACGCCTTCCTAAAATCAATGAAAGCGACGTAAAGTTTTTTGTTACACGCTATGATTTTTGAATAGCATAGCAGCAAAAGTGTAAAGACATGATCAATAGTGCAATGGTCTTTTCTAAATCCGGCTTGTTCCTCGCCAATGATTCCTTTATCTTCGATCCAGTCTACCAGGCGTTTATTTAAAATATAGCTGTATAGTTTTACTACATACATTCAAAAGAGAGATCCCTCTGTAATTGTTGGGATCATGAGGATTTCCACGTTTATACAGAGGTTGAATAATAGCTTCTGTCCATGAATCTGGGTACTGTCCTGAAAGTAAAAATAAAGTTGAATAATTCTTCTAAATAAGGCAGTATCCATGTGTACGAATAAATGAATACCTCAGGAATTAGTCCATCTGGACCACCGGCCTTATTGCTTTTTAAATGTTTGATTGATTGAATCGATGATTTCTTCGCGGGTAATAACCGAGTTCAAGCTATTTATTACTTGGTGTTCAACATTATTATTCTCCTCACAAACAATCGATGGTTGTGGCTGTAATGTTGCTTCAAAAACATTCGCAAAATGATTTCGCCAGTCTTCCTTCGAAATGTCCCCCAATGCATTCTTTTGCGTATGTCTGACATTTTTAAGAGTAGTCAAAAAAACACTTTGGAGTCGTTGGTAGCATTCAATAATTTGTCTCTAAGACCAGTTTTATACATATCAGACTTAGCTTTCAGTAAATCATCGTAGCATTTCTTCTGTTCCAAGTACTCATTTAAATTTGCTATGGATCGCTCATGTCTGAAGATTCTTAGGGAACTTTTTACGGACGCTTTTGTTGTCCTGCATTCTTTGTCAAACCAAACCATACTTGCTTTTTCGGGAAGCCACCAAATTTTAGTTGTTTTAACATACATTCTGAAGCCAATGTCAAAGTATCATTGAACACAGCAATAGACACATTGACATCTACACTTATCATTCGTTTGGCTTCCCCCAAAGCAGTTATGGAATTGGGTCCGATTAGACTGTCCTTAAACACATCGTAGTAGTCAGGATTCCAAACAAGTTTTTGCACACATAAACTGTCTTTTCTTTCAATCTTTCCATAACCATTACACCTCAAGGTTAAAACAATGGGCATATGTTGAGAATCAATTCTTTCATCAACGAGCATGTCTTGTATGGTATGGCATACGTAAGTGATGTGGAGATGGCAAAATAATCTATCACACTACAACCATTATTTGAGATGAACGTGAATTTACCCGACCTATCCCCTTTAGTTGTGCCGTTTACAATGAATAGATTAAACTGTGCACCCAATTCAAGGAAAAGTCTACCATGATAATTAAGTTCTCTGTCTTCTGAACTTCTCGAGGCTGACTCTACATAGTTGGAATCTTGATGCGTTTCTAGAAAATATTGAACATCGTTTACATGGTAGGGTTGTACATTTCCAGTTCGGGCATTTAGATCACCACATATAATGAACGGAACGTCTCCAAATTTTTCTGATACATTCAACATGCATGATTCTACAGCTGAAATGCCGTTTTCAAAACGTGAAATATTATATATAGGAGACTGTGGCGGCGCTGCATAAACAGCAATCAGAAAGACATCTGATGTTGACTTAAATAAACGTTTTGGACAGTTTTAACAACACAATGTTTTCGGTTCACAGACAATTCTTGTAACTTGCTGATCTAGATCTTTCCTAACAAGTAGCGTCACACCACCTGATTTGCGGCCTGCTTTAGAAAGCCTAACTGCTGGACTGCTGTACTGAGTAAACCTGGTTAAAACATCAACTGTAAAGATTTCTGCAGTAAAGGTTTCTAGAAGACAAACAAAATCAAATCTGCTAATATACAAAATAAAGTCGGAATCATTTAACTTGGAGGTGATGCCACAAACATTATAAGAAAGGAATGTCAGAGTTTCAGTTGTATGAAGCGTGCCTGGGCTTTGGCCGAATCCCTATTGTCCAGTTTTGTTCGTCCCTTTAATTCGGGTTGAAAACCGTGTACCGGTTGTTTGGGCCTTCTTTGGTCCGAAATTGCGTGGCTGCTTGGTTACCCATGACCGAATGGTATTCACGGTGGGTTTTGAATTTTTGTTCCGTGCAGCAGAAGTGTCTCTGGTCTGTCTGGATGGCTGGGATGTAGATCTTCTAGAGTCCTCGTTTTCTTTGGGTGTTTTCGGGTCGAGTCGGAGTGCGTCTGGAAGCGCGGGGTGGAGGGGGGAGGAAGGGGCGGGGAGACAGTGACAAGGAGAGAGGAGAGAGGGAGGAGTGAGAGAGAAGAGGGGGGGGAGACGTGGAGAGAGAGAGATGAGGCAGGGGAGAGACAGAGAGGGAGAGAAGGAGAGACGGACAGACAGGCTGACAGGCAGACAGACAGCTTGTCATAAATGCAGTCAGAAACACAGACAGATAGAGGCAAAACAGACATGCACACAGAAGTACAATAAAGTGAAAGATGGGCAGGAAAAGGATTGGAGAAGAGGAGAAGGAGGAGCAGGCAATGACAAGAGTGAGAGAGAGAGAGAGAGACGGACAGACAGAGAGAAACAGAGGGAGACAGTGAGAAACACAGAGAGAGAGAGAGAGAGAGAGAGAGAGAGAGAGTAACGGAGAGAGAGAGAGAGAGAGAGAGAGAGAGAGAGAGAGAGAGAGGGCAGACAAGTGGATGGGTGGGTGGAAGAGTGCCTGGAAGAATGGAAATGGGTATTATGAAGGGGGAGGGGGATAGAACGAGGGAAAGAGAGAGATTAATGGGTGCCAAACAAAAGGACATATCACAGGAGGAGAGAAAATCGCCAACAGCTGGAGATGTATTGTCAGGACTTCCATCGGCGACATTACAACAGCCACAGCCCAGGGCTAGAAGGTAGGGAACAAAAGACAAGGGCAAGATTATGGCCAGGCCGGGTCGAAGCAGAATAGGCCAACATGGAGGCACACTCCAGACCACCCGTTTTAAAGGTGGAACCTGGGGTCATGGTCACATCGTGCGTGCCTTGCAGTGATTAACAGTCAAGGGAGTGCTGACTGGACTGAAGGCCACAGGAAGCACTGGTGCCGGAAACCGCCATCCATTATCGGCCTGATCACTTCCCCCACCTGCTTCCCTCCCAGCTGCAGACAGATTTTTTCACATTCCCTCCTTAGTCCCCTTCCCATCATTTCCCTCCTTAGTCCCCTTCCCATCATTCCCTCCTTAGTCCCCTTCCCATCATTCCCTCCTAGTCCCCTTCCCATCATTCCCTCCTTAGTCCCCTTCCCATCATTCCCTCCCTTATTCCCCTTCCCATCATTCCCTCCTTAGTCCCCTTCCCATCATTCCCTCCTTAGTCCCCTTCCCATCATTCCCTCCTTAGTCCCTTCCCATCATTCCCTCCTTAGTCCCCTTCCCATCATTCCCTCCTAGTCCCCTTCCCATCATTCCCTCCTTAGTCCCCTTCCCCATTTCCCATCATTCCCCCATTCCCTCCTTAGTCCCCTTCCCATCATTCCCTCCTTAGTCCCCTTCCCCCATTCCCTCCTAGTCCCCTTCCCATCATTCCCTCCCTAGTCCCCTTCCCACCATTCCCTCCCTAGTCTCCTTCCCATCATTCCCTCCTTAGTCCCCCTTCCCACCATTCCCTCCTTAGTCCCCTTCCCATTCCTTAGTCCCCTTCCCCCATTTCCCTCTCCTAGTTCCCTTCCCATCATTACTCCCTGGTCCCCTTCCCACCATGATTCCCCTCCTTCCCCTTCCCATCATTCCCTCCTTAGTCCCCTTCCCATCATTTCCTCCTTAGTCCCCTTCCCATCATTCCCTACTCCTACTCCCCTTCCCTCATTTCCCCCTCCTTATTCCCCTTCCCATCCTCCCTAGTCCCCTTCCCATCATTCCCTCCTTAGTCCCCTTCCCATCAGCTGCTTCTTCCGTCGCCGTCCCTCCCACATCGCTCGCCCATATTTAGAAAGAGAGGAGAGAGGGAGGGAGGGAGGGAGGGAGGAAGGAGGGAGAGGGTACATAGGAGAGAGAGTGAGCGAGCCAGAGAGAGAGAGAGAGAGATGAGAGAGAGAGACAGAGACAGAGACACACACAGGCAGACAGTCAAATACCAAGACAGCGAGAGAAAATAAAGAGGAAGAGACAGGAGAGAGAGAGAGAGAGAGAGAGAGAGAGAGAGAGAGAGAGAGAGAAGAGAGAGAGAGAAGATTTAAGAAAATTGATAGTAAGATCAACAGTTTTGTTTATAGCTTGCAACACTAGATGGAAATATAAACACACAGATTCATAAATCGTAGAAGACAATTAAATCAATCAAGAATGCACGCGACAAAAGAATAA
>JADBJO010015507.1:10128-12628 GCA_016801955.1 Conus betulinus
AATTGTTCAGTCTTCTGATCATGTATGTTTTAATAGCTAGATCAGGGCAAGGTTTTCTTCTTTCTCTCTGCCAAATTCTTACAGACTTGCGTTTCTCTTTCCAGGCTGTTCTGTGTCTATATTCCACCAAAGGGGTTGGACGATTTGTTTGGTTGTAGCATTGTTTCTTTTGCAACGTCTACTCCTTAGCGTTCCTATAAATATCGCCTTCATTGTCGTTGTATTAAAAAAGTTCTATTTGTTTTCGTTTTTGTAACTTTTGATGTTTCTGTAAACTGAACACAACAGAAAAATGGTCACTTCCATGATCAAGAAGGGATTCTGTATTCATACCTGCTGTTAATTTTGGTCAAATGAGTGCAAAGTCAATGATACTGCCAGTGTCACCCTGCCTCCCTGTAAGTGTTGGGGGATGATGATGTCAGTGCACTAAGAAGTACTTCGTGCATTAAGATCTCCACATAGTATGACAGAGTCTCCAGATTCATGTTCTATTTCTCCACCAAAAAGGAGCACACAAACACACACACACAAACCACACCACACACACACACACACACACACACACACACCACACACACACACACACACACATACACACACACGCGCGCGCGCGCGCGCGCACTCACGCACGCACACACGCACGCACACACACACACACACACACACACACACACACACACACACACACAACACACACAACAAGATACAACTCCTCCCCCTAGCCCCCACCCCCACGTACACACCACACACACACACACACACACACACACACACACACACACACACACACACACACACACACACTCACTCACTCACTCACTCATTCTCTCTCTCTCTCTCTCTCTCTCTCTCTCTCTCTCTGTCTCTCACACACACACACACACACACACACACACACACAAACGCGCGCACACACACACACACTCACACACCAATACTTGCACACTCACGCCCATGGACTCTGTTATTAACATGCTGGCATCACCCCACTGATGAACACACTCCAGTGTGCACACGTCTATAGTATGCCCTGCAGGCACTGACAGATTCAATGTCTTATCTCAGTTGACCTGTGTTTGATCCCTTGTGTCTGTAATTGGAAAGGCCCAGGTTAAGTTTGCCCCAGGCTCTAGGTGTCTTCGCAGAGTTGGCCTTGAGATTATTCATTAAAGTATTGGCTAGATAAATTTTTCCTATGAAAATGAAGCTCCGAACATCATTTGTTTCATTTGAAAATTACCAAAGTGTTATCATTCTTCCCCCCCACTCCCCCCTTCCCCCCTCCATGAGTTCAACCTTGCCATTGGTTTGGGAGCTTGTGTGAGTCTATGACACTGAGAGCATGCTGGTGGGAGATTCGTCTCCTGGTAGGGCCTCCCAAGCCAGACAGGTCCAAAGGGTAGAGACCAGACAAAGAGCACTCAACTGTCCCTCCAGGTTGGGGGGTTTGAATTGGGCTAACAACCCGGTCCTAGAAAACACAATTTGTTACAGAAACTGCGATGACATTCTCTGAAAATAACATGGTTGAGGAAGAGTCCTCTCTACCAGAGCCCATGACGCGAGCTGGGTGAAAGCCCTCAGGAAGCCAGTGCGCCAACACCTCTTCTTAAGACCAAAGCCAAGACCAGGATAGGGACCTGGAAGATAAGAAGCCTATATGAGACTGGAAAAAAAAACAGCACAAGTGAGTAGAGAGACGCACAGGTACAACCTAAAGATCCTAGGCCTGTGCGAGACTAGATGGACAGGAACAGGAAGAACAAGGTTGACAAGTGGAGACACCATCATCTACACTGGACGAGAAGAAGACCAGCCACACACGCATGGAGTCGCGCTGCTGATGACACCCAAGGCGACGCGAGCACTGCTGTCCTGGGAACCAGTGTCACCAAGGATTCTCACTGCAAGATTCAATTCAAAAGGCAGGAAAACCACCATCTTACAGTGCTACGCCCCACAAACGTAGCAGACACAGAGGAAAAGGAGGAGTTCTACAATCAACTCCAAACAGTCATGGATAGAGTGCCGAAGAGAGACCTTAAGATCCTCATGGAAGATCTCAATGCCAAAGTGGGAATGGACAACAAGGGCAGAAAGCAGATTATGGGCATACACGGAACAGGAATACAAAATGAAAATGGAGAGCTGTTTGTGGAATTCTGTGCTTTCAACGACATGGTCATTGGAGGCACTGTTTTCCCACACAAAAAACATTCACAAGATGACTTGGAATTCACCTGATGGGAAGACCCAGAACCAAATCGACCACATTACCATCAGCAGAAAATGGCGCAGAGGTTTACATGACGTGAGAGTGAAACGAGGAGCAGACGCAGCATCAGATCACAACCTTGTGATAGCTGTGCTAAAGACCAAATTGAAAGCCTACAAGGGGGGGGGGGGGGGGTGGGGGGGGGGGGGGGGGGGGGGGGGGGGGGGGGGGGGGGGGGGGGGGGGGGGGGGGGGGGGGGGGGGGGGGGGGGGGGGGTGGGGG
>JADBJO010015507.1:22628-30128 GCA_016801955.1 Conus betulinus
ACAATACTGGTGGGGATAAATGGTTGTTGGGCTATACAGTCTTGAACTGTAAGTATTCTAGCTAGAGGCTCACACCAGTCTGATGTATGTACTCATACGTGTGGGCACTCCCAACATGTAAGGGTATCCACCACCCTTTCCCGACACAAAGCTCTGTCAGGATGGCCATATAGGATTCATTAAAACTAAGAACTCCTTTGTATGGATTTTTGAGTATTTCACTTTCAGAGATTCTTTAATAATTATTATTATTATTATTATTTAAAGTAAAAGTCCATCGTATCCGTCGAATTTTTGCCAGTTGCGGTTTTGGTCAGTTTAGTTCAGTGGTTTATTTAATGTCTTTCTATCGCCAGATGATATTAGACACTTATTTAAAAAATAATTAAATAAATAAATAAGGAAAAATAAACCCTCCACACTAATCGTTCATGTTAGTACTTTCAAAACTACATCTGATACATGCATATTTACAAAAGTGAAATACCTAGTTGTAAATAAAATTAATGATTTTACAAAAAAAAATTGCAACCTGTGACTGTGAAATGACCATGGCAATTTCTGCAACATTTGAACCAAATCAGACAGTATTGATATATTAATTAAAGCTTGTACCTCGATACCTTTCTCCTAATAGATTGAGGTCAACACTGAGCATTCAGACACAAGATGACATACTGAAATGCTTTCTCTGCAGACACAAGTAATACCATGAGAAGATTTAGTGTTCCAAGAATTCAGCCTTAGTTTATGAATTAATCTGACAATGTGCCCTGAGCACAATGGTAAAGTAGCCATTTTTTAAAACAAATTCTGTTTATGTATATATTTTTCCATGACTTGGATTAATTCACAAGTGGATAAATCTAAGGGATTGATTAATACATTTTCAGCATTTCTATACTTCATTTGCAAGACTCTCTGCTATTTCATTCAACTTTATACCACAGTGAGATGGAACCCAACAAAAATTAATTCTAATGCCTAGAGTTATGAAACAATGCAGCAGATGTTTTATTTCAATAAGCAAGTCTTTTCTAGCTTAGCAGTCCCAGCACTCTATTGATTGTAAAAACAAATTTGGAATCAACACAAAAGAAAAATTTGATAGAAAGCAATTGGTGTTATATATATGCAAGTCAAAGCCTTCAGTGTTGCATATAATTCTGAGTTATAGATTGAAACCCCCTTTCCTAAATAATATGATTTCCTGACATTTGAAGTTGGTATACTAAATCCTGATCCACTGTCAAAGGATTCCATTACAGACCCATCTGTAAACACCTGTAAATGATTCGGATAGCTGTTTTCTAAATGTTCACGAACTTCAGTTGTTAAAAAAATATTTACATTATCACTTTTCTTTATCAAGTGTATGTGTATCAAAAGAAGCGTTTAGGTGCTCCCAAGGAGGCATCATAGGTACCGCAGGACATTCTGGTATAGCACTAATGTCAATATTACAGTGTGACATAAAGTCAGATGTGTAGTTTCTATTTGGTTGAATATGTGACATGCTTTTAGACCTCTTAGGACAAATTTTTACTGGAATCCATCAGTATTTCTTCAGTATCTGAATTTTCAACACAGAAAGACTTCTGACAATATATTTGGATACATCCAATATTCACTTCTTATTTACTGGGAATATACTTATTTCTTTATAACTATCTATGAGTGTTTATATGAACTGGGACTCCCAGAGCTAATTTCAGTGCCTTGCTATCCAAGCTTTGCATTCTATTTAAAAGAGGATTAGGTGCGAAGAAATACAATTTCTGCCCATATTTCAAATTTTATGGAATAAAGAGATGTATAGATGTAAATGGGTATGACAGTCCTGACCCCATGGCTGATAACATGTAATTTTAAGAATGTTTAATCTTTTTCTTGTTTTATCAATCAAATGTTCAATATGTGTTTTCCATTTCAGCTTAGGAGTTAAAATACCCCCAGGAACTTTCCTTTTTTTTTTTGTTTATTTTTCAGAATCTGACCATCTACCAAAAGCAAGGGTAGTGTCTTTGGGTTTTCACCATTGTTAAACAATATAAGACATGTTTTCTCTCCAGATAGTTCTAAACCACTGTTTCTTCATATACAGAGATAATTTATCCAATTATTTTTGGTAAACTGCTGTACAAGGTTTACCGTTTCTTTTATTGCATTGCTTCCTTAATTTACAGTTAATCCAAATAGTGATATCTGCATATTGATCTACCTGTATTGCTTTTGACATAGATTTGGGAAGATCATGGATTAGGATTGTGAACAATATGGGAGCAATAACTGATCCCTGAGGAATACCCATATCTACATTTCTAAAGGATGAATAAGTTCTTCCAATTCGTGCATATATGCTTCTTTCTATTAAGAAGCTTTTAATGTAATCAAACATTCTCCCGGAAATATCAACATTTTTGTACTCCCAGTTCTTATAGAACAGGGAGTACTTTACAATGGGAACGAAGAAATGCTCTCTCTCTCTCTCTCTCTCTCTCTCTCTCTCTCTCTCTCTCTCTCTCTCTCTCTCTCTCTCTGTGTGTGTGTGTGTGTGTGTGTGTGTGTGTGTGTGTCCGTCCGTCCGTGGTCACATGTGTTTTTCACTCGCTCCAGACAAAACTATTGGTCCGACTTTCTGAAAATTTGTGGGTATGTTCATTATTCCGTTATATCCGTTACTAATGGCAATATGCCCATAACGGTTTTTCTTCTTTATGGAATATCCCCCAAAGTAATTGGCCGATCTTTCTGAAAGTTTGTAGGTATATTTATAATTTTGGGTCATAGGTTATTTTCTTTTTCTTTTTTCATTATCTGTTTTAATGTAACCCATATTATTGGTCTATGTCAATAACTGAATGAGCCATATTAGAAACAAACATCGATCGATTTTATTTGCTGTGTAGTCTTCCTGTCTTTTTGTAGAAAAGCTAAATGGTGTAAAGTATGCTCTGCCTTTACCTGCAAAACCACTGAAGTCGTTAGGAACAGTTAGTGTCTAATCTTCTTGTACATTTTGCCCCAAAGATCTTTACTACCACACCAACTACAGCCGATGCAAATCTTCACATTGATTTGTGAAAATGCATTTCTAATTAGCATGATACACATGGGTTGATATCATTTCAGAGAACATGCGATATTAGTGTATTTGTTTATTTGTTTGTATGTTTATTTATCTATGTATCTATGTGTTTTAATCATTTATTTATCCATATCTCTTTCTCTAGTATAATGTTCATGTCATATTTGTGTTTATCTTCATTTGGAGTACTCTCTCTCTCTCTCTCTCTCTCTCTCTCTCTCTCTCTCTCTCTCTCTCTCTCCCAGTCACATCTGTTGCAATCCCTCTGATTATAAACGTTCAGACATTTTGCCTCTGAAATAGAAACTCACTTATAACTAAGAAATGCGCATGGCTAAGATAATGTCCGATCATGCACCATCAACTCTGAAAAATATATTTGAAACAAACCTGATTCGCAATATCAGAAAGGTTGAGGTACCCCTACCAAGGACTGATCTTTTTAAATCTAGCCTTATTTATTCTGGTGGTGGTTTGTGGAATGATGTATTGTCCTCCTTTGATGTAAATTCTAGTCTGAACGTTTTCAAAAGAAAATATTCTCGTATGTGAGGTTAGCTTTCTAAACAGTGTGATTAGAAATAACATCATATGACTGTTGTTTACACATTTTCAAAATTATTTGTATGGATTCAAGTACAAGTAATCTTTAAATGTATGTGAATGTTCTTATGTGTTCCTTCCTTATCCCTTCTCTGTCTCTCTTCTGATGACAAACTCTTCACCTTTCCACCTATCATTGACGTCCTTCACTTCTCCCTCTCTGCTTTTTTTTTAAAAATATGTATTTGCAAAGTTTAATTCTTTGTGTGTGCATGGGTGCCTGTGTGTGTGTGTGTGTGTGGGGGGGGGGGGGGGGGTTGTCTTATTTTTGGATTGCTTTTTGTATTTAAGTCTAGTATTCTTTTCACTATGTCAATAGTTCATTTAGATTTGAAGTCACATATTATTATTTCCTACTACTTTGTTGAGGGCAAGATGCAAAAACAAGCCTGTATTGTGCTTTCTGTTTCCCCTCATTAAAAAATTGTTTTCGTCCGTTTGTTCATTCGTTTGCTCTCTCTCTCTCTCTCTCTCTCTCTCTCTCTCTCTCTCTCTCTCTCTCTCTCTCTCTCTCTTCCATGTATGTATGTACGAATGTATGCAATCATGCTTGTTGTTTATAATACATGTATGTATGTTTTCATATGTAAGCATATAAGTATGTATCCATGTATGTATGTATGTATACATGTAGCTATATGTGTGTATGCGTCTGTAAGAATGTATGCATGCGAGCATGTACGCAAATATATATATCTTTATATATCTTCCTTCCTAAAGAATTCCTTGTGGCGAAAGCTTGGATCACTAACAGCGTCCCTGTAGAAAAGATGTTCAATTTGTTTTTAGTATTCATTTATCAAAATCTACCTGTTGCCATCGATTTGTCAAGGTGTGGCGCGGGTTTTATTGAAAACGTCACCTGTGAGATATATATATATATATATATATATATATATATATATATATATATATATATATATATATATATATATTCGGTCTTTTTTGGGACTTACAGGAATCTGAATTGCTCTCTCTCTCTCTCTCTCTCTCTCTCTCTCTCTCTCTCTCTCTCTCTCTCTCTCTCTCTGTTCTATACAGGAATCTGACCACAAGCACAATGCTGTGTCTTCCAGTCTTCATCATCCTTCTTCTGTTGGCTTCACCTGCAGCTCCAAACCCTTGTAAGATGAGTTTTGTTTTCTGTCAAGGTCTCTCCTTTCACAGTCTCTGACAGCCTTTTAGTCTACGAACAGTCATCTACAAGACTCGTGGGACCTCTGTATACACTTGTTTTAGTTATGGCCAGGAACAACAGGCTGGCAGATGGACATGTGATGGAGAGAGAGAGAGAGAGAGAGAGAGAAGAGAGAGAAGACAGACAGACAGACAGACAGAGAGAGAGAGAATGAACTGAAGCAGTAAACCATTGAAAAATCATAGTAGGAATGTGACTGAGTCAATAATATATAGATAGATATTAAATTATAAAACAAAACTTGCTCTTATGTCTTAGAGTGGAGAAATAATGGGAAGATAAGCATTCATATCTGCAGCAGCAGTTAATTCTGCCTAACTAACAATGTGTGCTTGAGAGGGTGAGTGGGGAATAATAAATGCTTCTGAAATGAGTCTTCAGCAAGCTTATTGTCTCCAAGAAGGAGACACACTCTCCATGGGGAGGAAACTCACTAACATCTAACTCCTGGGCAGATACTGGTAACTCCTGGGCAGATTCTGGTATTTCAAAACGTGATTGTTTCTCCTCAGTGACCGCAGAAAGTGGTAACTTAACTCCTCTGCCTTTTCGGTTTTAAGAAGAATGCTATCCCAGAAAAAGGCTGGTGTGCAATACCATAGTATGTTTGTTGGTTTAAAAAAAAAAAAAACAACCAAAGGCCACCTAAGAAGCAAAAGAAAATCATGTAAGAGCAAAACAAGCTATATTTTCTAGTGAAAAATAGAAAATATAAAAAGATAACCTCTTAAGACACAAGTGCTGAGGGCCAGTTCTTGGAATGAATCCGCAAGGGACTAAATTATAATTATTGACTAATACAATTCCAAGGATAAGTACCGAGCACCATTCCAGCAACTTAAAGAGCAGCTATTTCTTCACTCTAAGACATAAGAGCAAGTTTTGTTTTATAACTGAATATTTCTTGCAGTCTTTGCGACACCAAGCTGCTCTGTAAGTTGCTGGAAATGGTACTCGGTACTTATCCTTGGAATTTATTAGTCAATATATATATATATATATATATATATATATATATATATATATATATATATATATATAAAGGAAATGGCCACACTTTGAAAACTAACTTCTACTTTTTCCCTTCCTTGTTTCTTCTCCTCCTCCAAAAGCGACAGGCAGCTCACCTGCCAATGCTCATTCTCTCACAGTCCTCACATGAGGCATGAGCAGACCTCCATTACTGCCCCACGTGACTATGGTTTCCCCCTGACTGGAAAACGTCGGTTTTGTATCCCTCCACCCCCAGAAGTAAATAAATCAATGAGCAATACTGTCCTGCTCACTATGTACACGTTTGATTCCTTTCACAAATCGAAACATCTGATAAAGTGGATGACACAGTTGGGAACAATGAACTCTGGCTTGAGAAACACTTTGGTGGTGAGGAACAAGGTGGTTGCTCTTGCAATCTACCTTCACACTAAGCATCTGGTGTACGAGCAAGTGGCACATCCAATGGAACATGTTCCATACAACCTTCTGCTATGCAGTGTTCAGCTCTCTTGCAAAGACGGGAGACATCAGTTTAGACCCTGGATGTTGTTGTTTTAGACTGCCTTTATTGTAAAGGCAGATTTGTTGATCAGGGCTCTGGAAAGTGACGTTAAGATTTCTTCCTTAATGAAGCTACCCAGATGCTTGCTACCATTTTCCCTGAATGCTGTTTGCCTCCATCCTCACTGACCTCCTTAAAGTGTCTGCTTCCTGTTACTCTATTTAGGGATTGTGTTTATCATTCTCCATACAGATTCTACGTACGTACCTCCTACAGGCAGTCCCTTTTATAACCATCCGAAAAAGTAACTGTCTTATCGATGAGATAGACAGATGTTTACATGACCTGACAGTTGAATATGATAACGTAATTTGATTTGTACTGGTGATTTTAACGCACTGACCTCCATCAAATAAATGTAGATCTCCTTCAGTACAACGACGAGGAAAGTAATTCATTTCACGATGAGCTTTTGTGGCAACTAAGCCAGGATCAAATGACACCCAAATTAATGACTCTGGAAGAAAACTCCTTGAAATATGCTTTTGCTATAGAATGTTAATCGTGAATGGTTATGTGACAGGAGACGAAGAAGGAAAACCGGCCTATACGTCTGAACATGGTCATAGTGAGGTACTATTTCTTAACTGATGTCGATTTCTCTCACATGGTAGGCAGCGTCATAGCTGGTAATAGAATTGAATCTGACCCTAAAGCTTATAGAGCTGTATTGCCAAGCTCGAACTGATAATGGTCAGCAAAGCTTGAAGGCGAGAAAAAAAAAGGGGGGGAAAATTGAGTGGCAGGGTAACAAAGCAGATTGCGAAATAAGCGAGGCGGAGATAGAAAAGCAATTAAACAATAAGGTTTAAGAAAAAGCAGCAGGCCAGATGGTGTTCTGGCAGAAATGTTAAAAACCCACTGAACCGGAAATAATAAGATATTTGAAATCTTATTTCAATAAGCTTTTGTCGTTGATGGATTATTTCCCGATGCATGGACTAAAGCGATTATTGTACCGTTACACAAAAAAGGTGACCCAAACAATCCCGATAACTATAGGGGGATATCATTATTGAATGTTGTAAGAAAGGTGTTCACCAAAATCAAAGA
>JADBJO010015507.1:35128-43553 GCA_016801955.1 Conus betulinus
TTTTTTTTTTTTCTTGTTTTCTAAGGTTCGTGGGTTGTTGGTTAGTGCAGCGAGGCCGTCGTCTCTGTATAGTCCGACCTGTTTCCAAATTGTGTTTGGATGATGGACAGCATGAACAGTCCGACCATATATATATATATATATATATATATATATATATATATATATATATATATATATATATATATGTGTGTGTGTGTGTGTGTGTGTGTGTGTGTGTGTGTGTGTGTGTGCAGATACTGATATGAAAACCGTACATACGTACATGCATACGTACATACGCACGTACACACACACACACACACACACACACACACACACACACACACACACACACAGACAGATTCGTTCGTGCATGCATACATACTTACTGACATACATACATACATACATACATACATACATACATACATACATACATACATACATACATACATACATACATACATACACTGGTGAATACATGTGTGACATAACCTGTGTGTGTGTGTGTGTGTGTGTGTGTGTGTGTGTGTGTGTGTGTGTGTGTGTGTGGTGTGGTGTTTTTTTTTGTTGTTTGGTTTTGGATGGTTGGAGGGGTGCGTGCGTTCGTGCGGGCACGCATGGATGTGTGCGTGCTTGTGTGCGTGCGTTCGTGCTTGCGCGCGCACGTATATATATATATATATATATATATATATATATATATATATATATATATATATATATATATATGTGTGTGTGTGTGTGTGTGTGTGTGTGTGTGTGTGTGTGTGTGTGTGCAGATACTGATATGAAAATCGAAAAGGGCTTCCTTAGCAGCTTAGTCGGCAACCTCGGCAACATTGGCAACATGGCCGCCGGTGTTTGCTGCTCTTTACTAAGAGTTGCTGTAAGTTGTCTGAGGAGCGAACAGAGCTGAGCTGGTTTATTTTTGTACATGGGTATTCCTTAGGATGCAATATATGTTCTTTGCTCTTGCTTCAGGTATGGGTTTTCCCCTCCCATATGCAGGTAAGGTGACAATGTTTGTATTATGAAGATGTCGTTGAAACTGGAAGATTCCAGGCAAGGTATGTTGAACCGTATCTCATTGGTCAATACAAGTGTACCATAATGAACCTTTAAGCTGCAATCATCAGCATCCCCTCAGCTGTGACAGTACAGACTTCTTTGTGTCAATGCGAGGTAGGTGTCATGAATTGACCGAATAATATGAAACAAAAACTGGGCAAGACATTTTAGGTTGAACCAACAACTCACTAAAAAGTCATGTGCTTTTCTGTTCGCAGTTGCTTACCTTATCAAGAGTTATGTAAGTATTTCGCATGTCAGCAACTCTGAGTGACTAGTAGTCTTACTCATGACTGTGTTTCAGATGCTGTGTGCAGATACCGAATGATGTACAAAAGTCCTGATATTGTGGCGATCTCGATTCTGGTGTCCTCTACAGCGCAGAGAACCACATAACAAGGGCATCTGCATACATTGCATCATAGATACTTGCAGGGATGTCATCCAGGATATCATTCATGGAGATCACAAAAAGCGTAGGGGAGAGAACTCCACCTTGCGGGACGCCTCCTTTCATTGCTTTCAGCCTTCTCTGGTGCTTGCCATTTTGTACCCGAGCTTTTCTGTTGGTCAGGTACTGGGTGATCTCTTTGGCACATGTGGCCTATGATCCCATACTGATGCATTTCAGTGTCAGACCTTTTTTCCAGACTTTTTTTTTACTGTCCCAACCTCTGTACCACCTCAGTGTGGCAGTGCACTAAGGCCACTCATTCCGACACCCCGTCCACAGCCACAGCCGTCCTGCCGCCGCATCCCCGACATCGGTAGTCCACAAGGAGCAATTAGTGTCAAGTCGTAAGAGGCAACCCACTGGAGGAGGCACTGCACTGCTACCGAGTCACTTCAGGGTGTTCAGTGGCGCCTGTTCTGATCCAGCATACGCAGGACACCACCTACTAAGCTCCCTAATTACGAAAATAATTGCTTAGTCGGGGAGCCTTCGTGAATGAGCTCTCCCTCTGGAGGGCGCCACCACGTCCGCCCAACGACAGCCCAATGGACTCGCCGATACTGGCGACCCCGACGGAACAAACCAAGGCTACAGACGTGGAGAGGATATCAAAGTTGATGTCACCAAGAGAGTAGGGCATGAAAAGCCACAGAATTTGAGACATTTTTTATGCTGATTGATGACAATGAGGATGCCAAAGATGATATCTATTTCAGTCTGAGACTACATGACAGGGCTGTTTTCTACGCTCCCTCCCTTTCATAATATATCCCGGTGTCAACCAGGCCCGAGAGATACAGACATCTGCAATGTTGGTCAGGAAATTTTAGCAACAACACTCTCAGAGATGCATCCATTAAGTGGTTGAAACTCGACTGTGTGGTCCCAGTCTTCCCAACTGAGCCCCCATAGCAAACTCATCTCTGGGTAGCAGCTGGCCAGGGTAGACCAGTCCCAAATGACTCTGATGGGAATTGAATCCGTGACCTCCCAGCCAGGATGTCCACGACGCTAACCACTTCGCCACGGTGGCTGATCTTTTTTTTTTTTTTTTTTTTTTTTTTGTCCGGATTTTCCCCGAAGGCTTTTACTGGATAGATCCAGACTGCCATGGTGTACTTCCTGTCTTGGAGCGCATCTTCTATTTCTTGTGCAATATAGGCGACCTGGTCCTCTGTGGATCTGTGTCGTCTGAATCCAGCCCACTTGCCAGAGATGATCTCTTTTTCTTCTCCAGGCACTAAACCAGCCTGTTGTCGGTAAGCCTCTCCATAACTTTTTCCCCACACAGCTATGGCAAGACTGATGGGTCTGTAACTGTCTGCTTTGGTTTTGTCGTGTGTCTTTTTGTATATAGGGGGTCATAGAGGGCATCCTCCATGACAGAGGTACAAACGCGCGTTTTTTTCAACTGGCGATGAAGATGTCCATTAGCGTTTTCCGTGCAGATGATCCCACACATTTGAAACATTTCAGCTGCAATGCCATCAGGTTCTGGGGATTTCTCTTTTTGTAGCTGCTTAGTTTGAACCCTTCGTTCAGCAGCTCTGCTATGATGAATAGTTTCTTCATTACTTCTTCCTCAGTGTCCATGTTTCTGTTTTTGTGTGCTTTATCCTATATAATTTCAGTTATGAGGGAAAACATACTTAACAATGAATAAAACTCATCACATTCATCTTATGTTTCAGGTTCTGAGCCATAATCAAGAGGCTTTAAAGTATGGTAAGTACAACACTTCACGTGAATAAGCTGTAAGGAAAAAACAAAAATGATAAATAATACATGAAAAAAATGAGGAAAAACCGTAGTTTGAACTGCTTAGAAGTCAGCAGTTCTGGTCTTGGACAAGAGACATCAAGTAAAGTAGACAAGACGTGGGAGAAGGGCAGGAACAGAGCTGCACTGGGTACCCGCAGATGGAGTGGTCAGGTGGAGACGGGATGATGAGTGTCATAACAAACTGCTGTCTCTGAACAGAAAGTGACGGGGGTGCAGTGAGTGTGAACATGTTTGGGAAAAGATGTACGTGCTTCGCCTTCTCCTACACAGTTCCACACGCTCATCACTTTCTCACATACATTTTCAAAATTAGTGAAAGCTCGCACAGTAAACGATTGGGAGATATCAACTTGCGGAATCAGGCCAATCAACTTAAAGAAGGATTGAAACGAAGAGACACTCTGGAAGCATGGCTTGAGACCATCTCCTTGACAGAGATACTGGGAGCATGACTTGAGTTCATCTCCATGACAGAGATACTGGAAGTATGACTTGGGTCCATCTCCTTGACAGAGATACTGGGAGCTTGGCTTGGGTCCACCTCCTTGACAGAGATACTGGGAGCATGGCTTGGGTCATCTCCATGACAGAGATACTGGAAGCTTGGCTTGGGTCCATCAACATGACAGAAATATTGGAAGGATGACTTGGGTCCATGTCCATGACAGAGATACCGGAGCAAAATTAAGAAAGAGAGGAGATTAGGGTCATTTTGGCTGTGTGCCGAACCTGAGAAGATAAATGGTTTCTCGTTCTTCGTTTTCACTCTCGTAAATGTTATTTGTTTTTGCCTGAAGTAGACCCAAGAGGTCAAAATGCATTGTGTCTTGACCTGTACTTTGGTTGTCTATGTCCTTGGCGGTATCTATTCCCCTCTCTTTCTAAATGTTGCTTCATTTTCCGCCCTCAGTCACTCCGTTTTGAGACAGAGATACTCGAAGCATAACTTGGGTCCATCTCCATGACAGTCCGGCAGAACGTAGCCAGCACTTCACGTGGACTGCAGAACGAAACAGTACAGGTCAATACGTACTAGACTGTACAAGATAAGAAAAAAAACGTATCATTCAGGCGAGGGCTTTTTTTTTTTTTTTTTTTTTTTTTTTACATTTTTTTGCAGGTGAGCTGGGGGCCTGCGTTCAATTATCTTTTTTCTCCAGCCAACACCAATCAGTAATATTACTTTTTTATGATACTTTAAAATCAGTTTCAAGGATTCTTTTACTTTTTGAGAATACAGAGAGAGAGAGAGAGAGAGAGAGAGAGAGAGAGAGAGAGAGAGAGAGAGAGAGAAGTGTTTGAAATAATGCATTGTGTTGACTCTCCTTATGTGAAAGGCACAAATCATTGCCAAGCACAGAAGAGAGGAATGAATGGAGAGACAGCAACTACGCATGTCGTCAAGGAACTGTCTCGGAAAAAAGATGGTTCTGTAGACCTATTTCAAGTTGACAGCCAACTGCCCATTGTAAAGCGAAGAAATACAGAACATAAGGCCTTTTCAAAAGACACTTTCTAATAAGAAGGCTCAGCACCCAAAACTCTTAAACCTCTTCAAAGGACTGTTTCAGAACGCAGACCTAGTCAGTTTCATTTTCTGACTTTGATTAAATTCATTATGGGATAACGGCCTCAACGTCAGTTTATTTGTCTCAGTGACTTTACTTTTCAGCGTACCACTTGGACTGTAAGTCACTGGAGCCCGTTTTTAGCATGGAGGTGTGTAATTTTTTTTTTTCTACATACGTAATTTTGAAGCATTCATACCTTAAATTCTTATCAGTTATGGAATTAGTCATGACCTTTTACAAAGCACATAAAGTAAAATTCTAATTTACCTTGATCACTTTAATTGTTCATCTTTGATCCCACTGACCCCACCCCCTCTTTCGTTTCTTTTTTCTTGATCACATCGTCCAACTCTCCCTGTTTCTTCAGCCACCCCATTTTTTAATGATGATATGTAAATGCAAGCATTGTCCTGTTACCCCTTGAACGATCAACTGCATGTGTGATGGGACATCAATCACAACGCCTGATGAAAGCGGCTATTAAAGATGCAGAAAGCACAAAGTAATAACAATATAAGCTAAAATCATTATTTCTGTAGAGATAGGTATGAGACCTATAATCACGAGATGACCAACTGAATTCAGTTTGATAGGCATAGTGAAACCTCCCAATTAAAAAAAAAATCCTTTGAATAAAGATTCCCATTCCCATTGTTTAAAAAAGTCTTTGCGTGTGTGCTGGCGAGCGTGCGTGCGTGCGTGCGTGCGTACGTGCGTGCTTGTTTGCGTGCGTGGTGCGCGTGTGCGTGTGTGTGTGTGTGTGTGTGTGTGTGTGTGTGCAGGCTGACTTTGGAAACGACACCTCCAAACTGTACCCGAATATGAGATGTAAAAAACAGGCTGTTTCTTTTGCACATGCTCGTGTGGGTTGAAACAGTCGTCAAATATACGTTGCCATTTGCATTGTCATGTTCTCCGTTTTATTCAAATAACTGCATACCAAATTAGACAAAATGTCTCTGGAAATTGAACTCATTTTCTACAGAGCATAGGCAGTGACCAATTGGTGAGAGGTCAGTTAATTCTGATTATCTAAAACTACTTGGACATCTTTTTATGTGTGTTTTTTGTGACATGTTCCGTTCGCTAGGTCGTCTGCAAGTACAACAAGATTGTCCTCCTTTTCTCCAGTCAGAGCAGAGAAAACTCATCATGGTCAATGTAATCATTATAATTATCTAGATTAGAGTGACTTCTTTTCGGTGTTGAATGTTCAACCTGAATACAAAGAATGGTCAGATCGACTAATAAACGCTTGCATGGCAATGTCTTTGTGGATCAAGTGTGTTTGTTGTTGTGTGCTGATAGATGCAGGAGAGATACGTGTGTGACTCTGTATTGTGTTTCTGGTGTATCCACTGAACTTAAATGTACATCGCTGTCATGGAGCAGAAGTTGAAGTGTACGGGTATAAAAGGAATTCATGCTCGGATTCCTAAAGCTGATTCGCCACTGTTTAGTTATGCAGACACATGCGTACTGCTCCAAGATAACGAGCGATTTATGTGCTGCATATTTATCCGTTACAAACTAGACACAACACGTTTCGACCTATTGGTCTCTTTCAGGCAGGACAAGTAAGATTCAAACTAATGAAAATACAGGACAACGAACGGTCCCTTATCTCGAGGACATTCACAATGCATTTCAAGCAGGACCAATAACATTGGAAACAATGAAAGCAAAGGACGAAATAAAGGTCACTGATGTAAATGACGGTTTGTTGGTCCACTGTGCTGATTTGGACAGCTATTTGTCAAAACCTGTTTGTCCTTTATTTTCCTTGTTTTGAATGCCTATATTGCACACCAAAGTACCCCCTCAGTTTTGTTTACCCAGAAATCGCTGTATACAGTATTTTCACTTTCGAACGTTTGATGTCTTTTCATGCACAGCCATAATGTTATTTTGCTTTGCCACCAGAAAGTAGCAACATTGTCCTTGGTGTCTGTAATCATAATACAGTGAGTGAATCTTCCTTTCAAACTGTCAGTATTTGAAAGGTACCACCACAAGCCCTTTATTCGAGAGCACAAGATCACAGACGGAATATGCGCTAGCTCAGCTGACATGAATGCAGTGGTCAAGAAGCCATCAACTGGACCGACTCTTTGCAATGAAGATGCCACACGCTGCATGGAAGTCACTTCTATGTCAGTACAAAATCGATACCCCTTCCCAGAGCTGTAATTCGAAGAAGACGACAAGGGACAGGAAGACACGAACTGAAGGGAGTTTGAAGGCATGGGACAAAGCCATGACTGTCTGTCGTATCGCACACCACCACATCTCCTCCTTCTGTCCACTGGACTTTGGAATCAGGCTGCTGCCAAATCAAATATCAAATTAACTTGTCACCTAATTCCAATATTATGTCTAAAGTGACTCATGCTCATAATCACAGTCCTTCCTCAAATACAACAAACTTTCTTTCTAACGAAGAAAAACTGTCGACCTCTCAAACCAAAAACATACTTTTCACAATGTGTAGTTTTTACGTCACATCATACTTGTTCATGCAGATTTCAATGACCTCTCCCCTAACATGAACTTTCCAGTTAAAATCTGATATCATCATTTTTTTCATGTTAGCTTTGTACAAAATTCAGTCTAACAGGGAAAAAAAACTTAAAGACTGTCAGTGTCTTCACAGCTGGTGTGTATTCCAACTGTCAGTGACCATGAGTTCTCCGGCTGTCAGTGATCATGTGTTATCCAACTGTCAGTGATCATGTGTACTCCAACTGTCAGTGATCATTTGTACTCCAATTGTCATTGATCATGTGTACTCCAACTGTCAGTGATCATGTGTACTCCAACTGTCAGTGATCATGTGTACTCCATCTATCAGTGATCATGTGTTCTCCAATTGTCAGTGATCATGTGTTCTCCAATTGTCAGTGACCATGTGTTCTTCAACTGTCAGTGATCATGTGTACTCCAACTGTCAGTGATCATGTGTACTCCAACTGTCAGTGATCATGTGCACTTCAACTGTCAGTGATCATGTGTACTCCAACTGTCAGTGATCATGTGTACTCCATCTGTCAGTGATCATGACATTGTGTACTCCAACTGTCAATGATCATGTGTACTCCAACTGTCTGTGATCATGACATTGTGTACTCCAACTGTCAGTGATCATGTGTACTCCAACTGTCAGTGATCATGTGTACTCCAACTGTCAGTGATCATGTGTACTCCAACTGTCAGTGACCATGACATTGTGTTTCCAACTGTTAGTGATCATGACATTGTGTACTCCAACTGTCAGTGATCATGTGTTCTCCAACTGTCAGTGATCATGCGTACTCCAACTGTCAGTGATCATGTGCACTCCAACTGTCAGTGATCATGACATTGTGTACTCCAACTGTCAGTGATCATGACATTGTGTTCTCCAACTGTCAGTGATCATGTGTACTCCAACTGTCAGTGATTATGACATTGTGTACTCCAACTGTCAGTGATCATGACATTGTGTACTCCAACTGTCAGTGATAATGTGCTCTCCAACTCTCAGTGATCGAACACTATCCAGCACTTGTAGAAATCACATCGAAAC
>JADBJO010015508.1:0-7500 GCA_016801955.1 Conus betulinus
ATAAATAACACAGCCAAACTGAGCATCTACCTCTCACTGGGTACACAGAAGATTCAGACCTATAAAACAGATTTGTTTAAACCTATCGGTTTTCTTACAGTTTCTTAGAGGCAGGCTTCAGCTGGCCGCGAGGTATGGCAAAACCAGTACCAGTCACAGTTGTGCAAAAGATCCCTTAGCTCCAACTCTCTTCATGCTCCTGCAAGCGCTACAGATGGGAAGGTCAACAAGAGATGAAGGGCCTCAACACCCGTCGCCCCTGTGGGATGCACCAAGGTGATCTGATCGACCAGGTAACATGCAAGCAACTGTGCAAATGCCCACTGGACACAGTGGTAGCATCCTTGCAGTACTCCAGCCTCCCTCCTCCACTGCAGGACCTCATGATAAATAACATACCTGACACCTGCAGTGAATCACAACGATCTTCGTTGTACCTGTGAGCTGCAACGGCCTTGTGGGGGAGTGCAGCTAAAGAGATCACACGGGGCGGGCGGGGCAGTTGTGGAAAGAGGTGCGTAAGCAAATGCTTGCCCATGTCACCCTCTCTCTCTCCTCCTCCCAAAAAAGAAACTCCGAAAAGTGCCTGTTGTGTCCCTCACATATAGACTCTTCAAAAAAACAGATTAACCATGAGTGGACTGTTCCAAGCACTGATTATTTTCTCCGGTTGAAGAGTTGTCAAGGACGGAAATCTTTCCAGCTGTTTTTTCACCCCTGCCACTGTTGTACAGATTTTTCATCTGTGCACACCAGAGTTTAAAACAAATAACAACCAAAAAAATAAATACATAAATAAATAACAGAGTCAGTGAAAAAGTCAAGAGAAAACCCACCACAGCTTACGAAAATTTTTTTCTTTAAAAGCAAAATTATTGCAACCTACTTTGTATGATTACAGTAAAATATACAAAACAATCTGTGTGTGTATATATATATACATACACACACACATATATATATATATATATATGCATTATACACACAAAAACACACACAGATGATGATGATAGCTGACTACGCAGAATACTGTATACAGCTGTTGTTTTGAGAGCAAATAATGTGAAGACTTCATTTCATAATCTGTGAAATTAAGTGGCAAGTGAACAGGAATCTGGAGAAAGTGCTTGATGAGATAAACTTACAGTTAGCTGAACTGAGGAAACAAACTGTCCACGAGCATAACTGGAAATGATGCATATTTAAAAAACAACAACAACACAAAGACAACAAAAGAAAAGTAGGAAAAGTATCAATTCATTCGTAACAAAAAGAGAAAGAAAAATTAGGAAAGTGTTCCGTTTTCCCGTCTGTCTCTCTTGCTCCTTCATACTGTCTCCCAAAGTTCTTCTTTTTCAAGAGTATCACTTCATTCAATCGCCTATGTCCAATGAGCAAGGCTGGCTGGGCTATAGCCTCTGAAGAAGAGGTGTACAAGGCAGCGGTTCCAATTCCCTTTGGGGATGGGGAGATCACCCAATGACATTTCTGTTTTCAGTGCAGTATTTTCATGCTTTGTAATATCCCAGACCTCTTCATCTGACTTTTTTCTCCCCCCCCCCCCCCCCCCCCCCCCCACTCTCTTTTTTTCCACCTCTTCTTCTTCCTCTTCAAAAAAGCTGTGAGTATGTACAGGCATTTGCTTTGAGGAGAAGGTCGAGGCGGAGATTTTGTATGGATCAGGAAGAAATGTAATTGCATGGTCTACTTCTGCAACTTTTTCAAATGATCGGTGTACATCCTGTTCAGGTTTTGCAGTGTTTCTCGTTTTTCATTTTTTGAATTATTATTTTATTGCATGAATCACACAGAAATATTTACAAACTGGGCAGATGTGTTGTTTGATTTGCTCTTGTCTGCCTTTTCCATATTTCAAATGTCATATAAGTACAACACACATAAAAAAGTTTTCTTCTGTCTCCCCTGTTTTAATCATTTCTTTTTCTGCAGTTTCTTTCACAAAACCGTCACATCTGATCTCTTTTTATATATGTTGAGAGGGAGAGGGAGAGAGAGAGAGAGGGGAGGCTGAGACAGAGAAATACAGAAAAGGGTTAACACAAAACCAACCCCACACTCAAGGGTGTAAGTAACAGTAACAGTTTAGTATAAAAGGAATCAATAAGTACCAATCATGACTGTTCAGTGGTACAAACTACCATTGTTCAGCTTTAAACCACAACTTCACTTTGATGTGGGCAGCTGGAAGATCAATAAAACAAATAAGAAGAATACAGTGAGAAAAAAATTGGGAAAGGATATCACATTTTCTTGTTTGTTTTTTTCCCAGGTCAGATTTTTGTCTGTTTTGTTCTTTTCCCAGGTTACTTTTTTCCTTTTTTCTTTTTTTCAGTCTCGTTTAATTTCCTTTCACTCCCACTTCTTTGTTTCTGGTCCATAATCAAGGGGAGACCATAACCTCCTGACTCATTCAGTCACAAAGCAAATGACTGATTGACTGATGTAGCATTTCGCCGACTGAACTTTCTCACAGCCAAGCATACAACCTATTCATGACCTCAAATCTGGTCCTCTGGTCAATGCGTATTACTTCATAATGACAAATCAATGTCACATTAAAAAAAATATAATCATATGTCAGCAAAAAAATCAGTCATAAATAACCACATGACTATTACTATGTTCATTTTTTTTCATGCCTCTCCTCTATGCCCCCATCCCCCCTCCCCTCCCCTACTTCCCCCTCCCCTACCTCCCTCTACCCCTTTTTTTCTCTGATCCCATTTACTGAGACAGCAACCATTTAATCAATCATCTCAATGACAAATGCATTGGATCAATTTTTCTACTGATTCTTTCAACGTTCGAAATTCAAGGTTCACAACTGAAATGCATAAAAACAATATCTGATTTTTCTTCCCCAAATCATGCACATATTAAAATACAATCCATAATAAGGGGAAGGAAGGGGGGGGGGGGGGGGGGGGGGTTGTTGTTGAATGATGATTCAACCTCAGGTGTGACACTTCTAGCACTTGAACGTTTCACAGAAAAAAAGTTCAAACCCCAGTTTTCACAACGAGTTGAATACTTTGTCCTCTTAATCTATACAGCATATGACAGCAGATGTGAAAAAAAGGTACACACCTGAATACGCACTCTGCATCTGCAAGCTACTACTGCTTTCTCTTCAATTAAATCTCTTAATTAAGCACAGCTGTGCTGATTAACAAGAGGAAAGGTGCAAGTACTATGTCCACAAATCTAATCCCATTACCTATGTTCTGTTCCATTAAGTTGTAGCATACTAGCGCTGATCAGTACCACCAGTCTTAGCCACAGTATATCTGCAAACTGACAAGTTTTTGACTGTTCTCTGATCAATGAAATTTTTGCATAACTATGTTGATCAACACAAGAAATCTTTGCAAAATCTGCAAAACTTCTTGCCATAACCTACTCTCAGATCGATTCAAATTTAGCACAATTCTCTGCCAACTAATAAGCATAACCTGGCCGGTGCTACAGGTATGAACTATCTGTGTGTCCCAAGAACCCTCCAACATGATATTCTGATCTCACTTGATCCAGCAGTATAACCACCAAATCACTGAATTCCTGTCCCAATCAACAGACAGACATATACACACACACAGCTTTCGCTTTATGCAAATAAATAATTAAAAAAAAAGAATGTATACGTGTGCAACAAAATGGAAGCACCTTAATTTTGACTGTGAAATGATACAGTTTACATTACTTGCTATTTACTATGCATGCTTTTACTGACAGGAGGCAACTGAAGTAGAACAGACGATGATGTTGACATTTTGCCCAGTTGAGGGGGCAACTGAAACAGAACAGACGATGATGTTGACATTTCGCCCAGTCGTACAGGCAGGTGACATGTTCCAGGGACAAGTAATATTCCAAGTCACGTCTGAAAATGAAAAAAAAAAAAAAAAAGTCGTAAGAGAGAGATAGGAAAAAGAAAAAAAAATATGGGCGTACTGTCCATCAGTCTTTCATGTCTCTCTCTCTCTCTCTCTCACACACACACACACTTACACATACACAAACACACACTGTCACACAAACACACATGCACACACACACACACACACACACACACACACACACACACACACACACACACACACACGCACCCATACACACACACTGTCACACAAACACACATGCACGCACGCGTGCACACACACACGTACACGCACACATACACAAACACACACTGTCACACAAACACACACACACACACAAACACACTCTCACGCACACACACACACACACACACACACACACGCACACACACACACACACACACATGCACATGCTCTGATAGACTGACTGAAACCAATCTAAGGCAAGATGAACTTTAGTTTGTACCATGACAAAAATGATGATGAGCTAAAAACAAAATGTAAGTAACAGAAAACAAATTAACTCCAAAAGTAAACAAACATGCAAAAGATTTAACAAATCTTAAACTCTAAGACAAATTAATCACTTCACAATCGATTTTTTCTCTCTTGCCCACCCCCACCCCACCCCCCCATCTTCTCCTCCCTACTCTCTCTCATTCCCTCTGTCCCTTTCTCTTTCTGCAGCAACGTACACAAATGCTTTCATGACCACACACACAGACACAGGCACACACACACACAGTTCTTATTCTTCAACACTCAAATTCATTCTTTCTTTTTTCCCCTAAAGAATGCACATATATGTACCTTTTTATGTCCATGTGCAAATGTGAACATGTATGTATGTAATGCATGAGTTCTTGTGTGTGTGTGTGTGTGTGTGTGTCCCTGTGTGCATGTATGTATGTAACCTGTGTATGTTTTCTAACATTTTTTTTGAGTCATGCACCATTATCCACAATGAAGGAAATTGATATGATATACCACAAACGATGGCTGAAATCATGCACCATCACATCAGACACAAGACTTACGCACAGGCACACTACTGTGAGTAATATTCAGCATAATTCACTGCCACATTTGATTCAAGACTGACACATACACATATCACAAATATCATATTCAACACTATGGGTCTGCCACAATAAATTCAACACTTGTACAAGTACATACACAGATGACATGCAATACCATGCACTGCTACATCAGATTCAAGATTTAGGTGCGCGCGCCCACACACACACACACACACACACACACACACACACACACACACACACACACACACACACACACACACATGCATGCACGCACTAGCACACACACCACCCCACATATAAAAATGACATTCAACGTTTTCCCCTGCCTCATCAAATTAAAATTTCACACACACACACACACACACACACACACACACACACACACACACACACAAAACACAACACACACACACACACACACACACACGCATACACAAACGCACACACACACGCACGCACACACACATGCACACACACCCCTTCATCAACACATCAAAACATACCCGCCCAATCATTCATGTAAGAAAGTGGGTCAAATTACAGTCTACCTGCATCAGCACAATGGCACAATCACAGACATAAGAAAGACCATCAGCTGTATATCAGCACATCAGCGGTAGTATGATCATCCCATGTGATATCAAAACAGGAAATTAGAAAAGTTCATGCCAACACAGTCACTGCTCATGCATCTAACACATCAGTAATCATATGGTCAATTAACATGGTCATCAGATGAACAATAAGTAAATAAGACAGATCTTCAGAAAACATGGGGAAATTTACTTGAGATTTTTTTTTTTTTTTTTCTCATTCAGATAAATGTCTTAACTGAATACACGTTTTACATTTTGAAAAAAAAAGGAAAGAAAAATAAAAGTAAAGAAATCTGAAGATGAAACAAGCCAATCAAGATGGCAACCAGTCACATAATTCATTTTCTTTGATAGGTCTCTTTTTTCAAATAATCAAGGAAAAGTATGAAACCAAACATCTCACTTCAAAAATCTATACCTGAAAAATAAAACCAGCTGTCCAAATGATGCCTTTATCTCTGAAAATCCACACGCAAAAAATTGGCCTTTTTGCTGGTAATGTTTCAGTGCATCCCTTTTAACTCCAATACTTCTATTCCATCCCCTTTCTCATTCCATTTCTGTCTTTCAATCTTGATCCTTCAAAAATAATCTCCTAGCCACTCCCTCTCTTTTTTGCTGACAGCCAATATAAGCAAACTTGAGCACTCAATACAGCCGATCCACACAGATCTGAGTTGAGGTGACAGTCAATACAAGCAGATGTGAGCACTCACACAGATTTAAGAAGAGGAGACAGTTAACAGAATTCATACAAGCAGATTAGGGCACTCAGATTTAAGATGAGCAGGCAGTTAACACAACTCATACAAGCAGATTAGGGCACTCAGATTTAAGATGAGCAGGCAGTTAACACAACTCATACAGGCAGATTAGGGCACTCAGATTTAAGATGAGCAGGCAGTTGATACAACTCACACAGGCAGATTAGGGCACTCAGATTTAAGATGAGCACAGCTAATACAAACTCATACAAGCAGATGTGAGCACTTAGACAGAAGATCTCAGCTGAGGTGAAGCTATACAATTCCTACAAGTAGCTTGAGCACTCAGATAGCGACAGATTATACAATTTTCACAAGTAGATGTAAGCACTCAGACAAATCTACATTGAGCAGACCTCTTTACCCTTTCTACTTCTACTCATAACTCAATGCTCCTACTTTTTGAATTTTTGAAACAGAAGTCAATATTCCGAGACAATATGAGGTTCAACCCATTGTCTTTTAACATGTGCGAGACTCCTCATTTTGTTAACACCTCAAGTTTCTCTATGGACATGAATCTTCTTACTTTTTTTGTGAGCAAACTTATGCCACTCTTGAAGCACTCTGATCCTCACTCTCAACAACACAGTCACAAACATACCCCTATCAACCAAAGAGAGAGAGAGAGAGAGAGAGAGAGAGAGAGTATGTGTGTGTGTGTGAGTTTGTGTGTACATGTGCATGTGTGTGTGTGTGTGTGTGTGTGTGTGTGTGTGACCTGGCCATGCTTGCTTGTGTGTTTGCCCATACATACATATGTGCTTGTATTTGTGAGTGTGTGAGAAAAACGGAATTTATGCAAAACTTATTCAACAAAACTTATAGTTTTTCTTTGTCCTGTACCCATCCTGTGACAACTTTTATAATGGCATTACCCTGCTTTTGTTACTTCACACGAGTTACAACAGAGCTTTCCTTCTCAAAATGGTCTCAATCCAAATAGAATAAGCAGGGCTACTGGTGGAAGATACAGATAGGGGAAGGGGGTGAAACAGTTAAAAAAATGATAATCAATAAACAAGAGCAGGAATCTAAATCACAGGTTGTGTACTCATGTCACACTTCAAGCCACAGCAATCACTGAAATCAGGTTAAAGTTGTACTGACTGGTCGACTGGTGTAGTATTGGCATAAATTTCACTCAAATGACAAGGTATTCGAATACATGAAAGAGGAAGTCACAAATCCGTTT
>JADBJO010015508.1:12500-40000 GCA_016801955.1 Conus betulinus
TGTGAATGGAGAAAACAGCTATTAAGGTGAGATTTCTTGTATCTCTGGATGTGTCATTGTACTTTTATCGGAATGAATGAGTGACTTACCGGGCTTCAGTCTTTTCCATTTCTTTCTCTCTTGAAAAAAAGGCAAAAATCTATACATAAATAAATAAATAAATAAAAAAAAAAAAAAAAACCCATCACATTTGCAAGGTATTGTTCACTTTTAAACTTTTTTTTTCAGTCAAATTAACAAAGAAGTGTGACTAAGTAATCAAAGGGGTCACAACATAACTGACTAACGATGCACACATCTCTATGGCAGACTTGGGTAAACGAAGCATGCTCAACTGTAGCCCAAACTTTGAGGCAGGAAGTTTGTTTACATTCACGCCACAGCAGGGTTAGGGAGTGGTAGTCCGCTGTTCCTCAAACCAGCAAGCCCAGATGTCAAGTAGAGTGTGTGCCATCACCGTTTACAAGAATGGAATCCAGATGTGGCTTGTGCTGCTGTGCAGGACGGTCAGATAAAGAGCACGCTACAGCAGGCTTACTACTGGTAGTCTGGTTTGCTCCAAATTATGAAGAGCCCTAGCAAGGAAGTTTTCAAGCAAGGAATGACTATTTTTTGTAAATGTGTGTGTTTTATATTTTCTATTGAATGCTGTTTGACGCTGCTTATAGCACTTATACATTACAACTGGAACTTGAACCACCGTGAGTTTTGTCATTGTAGAAGCACTCTTGTCATTTCTGCCATCCTTTAAAAACTTCAAGTGGGCATTTCTCAAATCCACCATTTTGGAGATAGTCTGGCTGCAATGACTTGCTATCCTGTCAATATGTATTTATCATGTAGCTTCAAACTCTCAAGATGTATTCACCCTGTAGCTTCAAACTCTCAATATGTATTTATCATGTAGCTTCAAACTCTCAATATGTATTTATCCTGTAGCTTCAAACTCTCAATATGTATTCACCCTCTAGCTTCAAACTCTCAATATGTATTCACTTTGAAGTTTCTAACTCTCAGTAAGTCTTCACTTTACAGTTTCTAACACCCAATATGTCTTCACTCCTACAAAGATTCCTTACACTGCAATGACTTGCTATCCTGTTGAGATGCTTTACATTGTAATGAACTACTGTAGCTTCCTCACATTTTCATCCATTACTTCTTATAAAAGTCATTCACAGTGTTATAAACTATTTTGTATAAAGATTCCTTATATTGTAATAAAATACATCAAAGAGAGATGTCTTCCTTGCAACCAACACTGTCATATGCCAATTCTTTACACTGCAATAAACAACTTCCTTTTTTCACATTTCAATACATTTTCGGAAGATCCTGTACATTGCAATAAACTACATCATATGAAGACTCTTTATTTTGTTTACCACTCCCTAAGAAGATTCATTTCACACAAAAAAATTGCCGTTTCCCAATTCTGAATAAGGTCAGATCCACGCTGTCCAGTTGAGTGTTGGGGATTTCAGACCCTTGGTTGCTCAGTTCTCTGCTCCGTCACATCGCCAAGCACAGACCAGGGCAGTCAGAGACCGACAGAAAGCGCATGATTCCAGCCTCACATGTGCATGCTTATCTAGTTATTTCTACGGCGTGTGAAGGCAATCCAGTAAACCCCGATGCAGCTACGATGCGTGATCATGCAGAAAATCTGTCGATTCACACACACATCATGATGCACACACTCAGTGAAGAACACACATGTATCAGTCAGGTGGGGGGTCGCTGATGACTCGCAGGTTTTCTGGGATAGTCATGGACATCAGGACATTCTCCGAAACACACACACATCACAGACATGAAATTAACCTGACCTCGATGAGGGTGGAGACAATAAACCATTACACCAACATGACACACGATGTTCATGGATGTGCCGCCCACACAAAGTGAGACACACAGACATTTCGGGCTTTGTCACAAAACTTCAACAATTACTTGAGGTACCTCTTGCACAAACTGCAACAAACAGACATCTTGGCCTTTGTCACAAACTTCAACAATCACTAACAGACCGTGTCAGACACATGACACAGAATTTAGTGACCCACATCTATACTGACTGTGACAATCAGACAGCACACACACACACACACACACACACACACACACCACAATTCATGACATTCAACAACCGAACATAAAACTGATACATGGTGCACATGCTTCACATCTTGCTCCACACACATTGGGTCAGGGTTCCGGCAGCCATGTTGATCCGCTTAATGGTCCAAACGCTTTATCTCCTTCTTCACCTCCTTCTTGTCTTCCTCAAAGTACATAAAATCCTGCAAACAGCCAAGTCACATATTACTCCGTTAACAGCCAATCTGTTTGGTCAGTATAGCAATACTGCAACCAGCAAGTTTCTTTCAAAAGGAAAAAAAGTCTAAATCATACTGTATTTTGTTCATTTCTGACAGCAGATGCAGTTTGCAGGGAACATGTCTTGTGTTGGCTTTGATTATAACTGACCAGTGTGGTCAATATCGTCTTTCAGGTGCCTCTACAATCCTGAAGCTGACCAGTCCTCTTACGCACTGCCAATGAAGTCAAAAGGAAGAGCAAGTGCAGCTGTACAGTCGCTATCTCACCATCATCATATCCACGCTTACAATGAGGAAGGCTGTCTCTCCCCCCCCCCCCCTCCCCCTCAATGGCAGCCTTCATTTCAATATTCTTCTTCCCATCATTATCATCCTCATCATCCCACTATCATCATCATCCTTATGACATGGAAGACTGCCCCCAAAGAACAACCTTGGTCTTGACATCCTCCTCCTCCCAAGCATTTTCATCAGCGCACCATCATCATCGCACCCACAATGAGAAAGACCACCCCCCAAATGTAACCTTGATCTTGATATCCTCCTTATTGTCATTAACATCACTTCACCGCCATCATCATACCACAACGATCAAGATGGCCGCCCCCAATGGGATGGCCTTAATCTCAATAAAGCATCATGATTATCATCATTATCATCTAACTACCATCATCACACTCACAATGAGGGAGACAGGCCCCAGCAAGGTGGCCCTAGTCCTCATATCCTCCTCAACCACTTCATCTCACTCTCATCAATCATCACACTCACAATGAGGAAGACGGGCCCCCAACAGGGAAGTGCTGGTCTTGATATCATTCTCCTCCTCCTTATCATCACCCTCATCATCTCACTCTCATCATCACACTCACAATGAGGAAGACGGGTACCCTTCAGGGAAGCACTAGTCTTGATATCATTTTTCTCCTCCTTATCATTCACCCTCATCAATCTCACTACCATCATCACACTCACAATGAGGAAGATGGCCCCCAACATGGAAGCACTGGTCTTGATATCATTCTCCTCCTCATCATCATCACCCCCATCATCTCACTACCATCATCCTACTCACAATGAGGAAGACGGCCCCCAGCAAGGTGGCCTTGGTCTTGATGTCCATGTCCAAGGGAAGGCCACTCCAAAGTTATCAGCATCGGTGAACACTTCCTTGGCCAGCCCTGACCACTGCTTGGAGATCTGACCAATGTGGGTGCTGTCATCCGCCGACTTCACCTGAACAGATCACAGGTGGGCAATCAACATAAATGGTTTTAGAAGGTGGTAAAAACATACTTTGTTGAAAACAAAGAGTAGGCACATTTGGTTCCACAACAGCCAAGTTACATCTGATCCATCAGGAAAGATGTTATGTTTGGTCCTACCATAACAATGTTATGTTCGGTCCTACAGGAACAATGTTATGTGTTATGTTCGGTTCTACAGGAACAGGAACGATGTTATGTTCGGTCCTACAGGAACAGGAACAATGTTATGTTGTTAGGTCCTACAGGAACAATGTTATGTTCAGTTCTACAGGAACAATGTTATGTGTTCTGTTCGGTTCCACAGGAATGATGTTATGTTCGGTTCTACAGGAACGATGTTATGTTTGGTCCTACAGGAACAATGTTATGTTCGGTTCTACAGGAACAATGTTATGTCGGTGCTACAGGAACAATGTTATGTTTGGTGCTACAGGAACAATATTATGTTTTGGTCCTACAAGAACAATGTTATGTTTGGTGCTACAGGAACAATGTTATGTTTGGTCCTACAGGAACAATGTCCTAGGAACATGTTTGGTCCTACAGGAACAATGTTATGTTCGGTGCTACAGGAACAATGTTATGTTTGGGTCCTACAAGAACAATGTTATGTTCGATCCTACAGGAACAATGTTATGTTCGGTCCTACAAGAACACATGTTATGTTCGATCCTACAGGAACAATGTTATGTTCGGTCCTACAGGACAATGTTATGTTCGATCCTACAGGAACAATGCTATGTTCGGTCCTACAGGAACAATGTTATGTTTGGTCCTACAGGAACAATGTTATGTTTGGTCCTACAGGAACAATGTTATGTTTGGTCCTACAGGAACAATGTTATGTTTGGTCCTACAGGAACAATGTTATGTTTGGTCCTACAGGAACAATGTTATGTTTGGTCCTACAGGAACAATGTTATGTTCGGGTCCTACAGAACAATGTTAAAGTTCGGTCCTACAGGAACAATGTCATGTTCGGTGCTACAGGAACAATGTTATGTTCGGTCCTACAGGAACAATGTTATGTTCGGTCCTACAGGAACATGTTTATGTTCGGTCCTACAGGAACAATGTTATGTTTGGTCCTACAGAACAATGTTAGGTTCGGTCCTACAGGAACAATATCACGTTCGGTGCTACAGGAACAATGTTATGTTCGGTCCTACAGGAACAATGTTATGTTCGGTCCTACAGGAACAATGTCACGTTTGGTGTTACATGAACAATGTTATGTTCGGTTCTACAGGAACAATGTTATGTTCGGTCCTACAGGAACAATGTTATGTTTGGTTCTACAGGCACAATGTTATGTTTTGGTCCTACAGGAACGATGTTATGTTTGGTCCTACAGGAACAATGTCACATTTGGTGTTACATGAACAATGTTATGTTTGGTGTTACAGGAACAATCTTATGTCTGGTGTTACAGGAACAATGTCACGTTTGGTGTTACAGGAACAATCTTATGTTTGGTGTTACAGGAACAATGCCTTGTTTGGTACAACAAGAGTGATGTTATGTTTGGCCCTACAGAAGCAACTTTTCGTTAAACTTGCCTGTGTGTTTCCTCTTGTTCATTTGGCAGTTACTATGACTTAAGGGTGCTAGCTGACATCACTTCCTTTTGATGCGTCCTCTTGCTGATCTAGCTTACTGTTGATATGGCTTCTTATTGATATGGGTTCTGTATTTTCATTTATTTGTTGCCCTTTTTGTTTCGTGGTCTGGTAACCATCTTTTGTCCTCTCGTTAACATGTGGCTGCTTACTAAGAAAATGTCATCATGAAATTGTATAACTGCCATGAACATTCTCATGCTGACAGCATGACTTGGCCAACATCGCAAATTCTCTCCCATCATGACAGGGATGAGGAGGCTGTGAAGCTAAAATGTGTTTTGACCACCTGAAGTTCAAGAGCTCTCCGTTAGTACAAATACATAAAAAAAAAGGACTTGGCAAACTGGAGATCAGAACTCAGAACAGGAGCGGGAGTGGAGGATGCTTATTTATATATACACATTCTAACCAGACTCACAGTAACCAAGTGTTTAGAGGTCAACAACTTGTCAGTAATCATGAGATCAAGAAGTGAGTAAACTGAAAATTTGTGTTACTTTCACAGACAAATACACATATTAACATATTGCACACACACACACACACACACACACACACACACACACACACACACACACACAATGCGTATGGAAATACTCAAAACAGTAGAATGAAATACATCTTGTAAAACTTAATCCTCAACAAAACATACTGATTTGATTGTGTAAACGATCAATGAAGTCAGGATGAAAAAAAAAGCTGCAAAACATAATCCTCAATAGAAATCAATATTAATTTTATTTGAAAAACTCACACACAATTTACATGTGCGCACAAACTTACTAAACACACACATATGTGCGCACTCACACACACACACATATACATACACACACACACATACACACACACACACACACACACACACACACCCACATGCATGCAAATGCATAAACACACACACAAACACACACACACACACACATACACACACACACGCACACACACACACACACAACACATATACACACACAAGCAAATGCACACCCCCCATACATACACACACATGCACACACACACACATGCACACACACACACACACACACACACACACACACCTACACGAACGCAAATGTACCCCCCCCACACACACACACACACATGCGCGCACGCGCACGCACACACACACGCACACACACACACACACACACACACACACACACACACACACACACACACACTCACTCACTCATGCACACATTCGCACACACACACACACACACACACACACACACACACACACACACACACACACTCACTCACTCATGCACACATTCGCACACACACACACACACACACACACACACACACACACACACACACACACACTCACTCATGCACACATTCGCACAAACACACACACACACACAGAGGAAAAAAAGCAGCTCAGTAAACAGGAGAATCATGCCCCAACAAAAAAAATTCCTGCCAGGAGCTCAAACCACTTCACACTGTCACGGACATTGCAACACCAGGACTCCCAGCCCTAGAGCAAAAACACTGAATCAACCCATCGCACAATGACACACTACAAACATTTTCTGTCTGAAACTGCCTGGTCCCTAGACCACTGCATACATGACATTTCATGACTGTAACGAAAAGCTTGAAATGGACACTAGACAATGATACCGACTGTTGAGAAAAAAGAATATGTTGATAATGTAACACAAATGAAGTAAGGTAAGGTAAAGGTACTATTGCTTATAGCCCAGCCGACCACAAAGGGCCATATCAGGGCTGTCACTGCGTTGAAGTCAACTCACAAGTCATTCATTCACACACACCCTTTAGAATACATCTTTTAAAAAAACACGTCCGAAATTTTGTTAAAAAATCTTTCCACTGTAAAATCTCGAATCAGATGAAAAATGTTAATCTCCCTCAGAAATTCAAAGATCACATCAGGCAGAACACTCTAAAAGAACATGTTTCATTGTGAGTGTCACATGACATGGAATGCACCACCGAGCTTCTTCACTCTTTGAAAGGTAGGAACGAGTAAAATACGAATGACCCGTGTGCAGCCAGCATAAAACCAGAAGCAGGTGAGAGGAATTCTTTTAGGTTAGGACAGATCTGGGAAAAAGTTTGTCATCCGTCTGTGTCTTCCAGTCCCCCTGCCCAGACGAGGCAAGGGACCAAGCCTCCACTTTTGTGTTTGAATGCACTGAATGTACAGTGCTGTCATCATTTTTTTTTTCTGAAATATCTTAAAGTGCATTCACTGTTTTAATCTGTGTAACTGACAGTGTGTTAAGAAACCCTTCAAAGACACAACTGCTGATTTCTCTGGGTGTCTTAAACAGAGCAAAGTGATTAAATAACAGGTAGACTTCTAGGTTTTCACCCTCTATCTATCGTCTGTGTTCACAACTGTCAGTGCTGTTCACAATATTTTTCATTTGGTTCTCAATAACTCTCAGTTGTACACCGAGGGATATCCCTGAGGGGTGAAGAGCATGATGGAGGGGAAGGGGACGAAGGGGAGGAAGGACTCTTTTTTATTTTTTTTTTTTTTTTTTTCAATTTAGTAAAAACATTTTTTTGACATATATGATGGAAATGTTGTGATACACAATACTACTCATTCTGTTATACTTGCCATTTGCGCTATGCTGTGCTCGACAGAGTGCGTGTGTTGGTGTTTGTATACAGGAACTGTTTTGTTTTGCTTTGATTTTTTTCTTTGGTACATTAGTAACCTGGGTTTGAATTAAGGTAAGTTGCACATGGTTTCCACCTTCACTGTTTTACTCTCTTTTTTTTTTTCCCCTTTATTTTGATTTTATTTTTGTTTTGTTTTGTTTTGCTTTGTTTCCCTTTGTAATTTCATCATTTTAGCACATGACTTTCTTATGTTGCACTTCGTCAGTAATATATCTGTTTTCAGACAAGCCTTTCTGATTCCCACTCAACGCAGAAGAACTTGCCTCAAACTCGATGTCGCCGCAGATGTTGCAGCGGAAGCACGGGCCCTGATGCGCAGCACGGTCTCGTCGTCGGCGTTCTGGACCTTGTAGCGCGGGAAGCAGCAGCAGTGCCACGCCTGACGCACGTACCCGATGCGGGAGCCGCGCGGTGCCTGCACCTCCATTTTCTGTGGGGAGGTCGACGACAGAAATCAATATTGCTAAGAGGAAAAACAAAGACATCCAGCGCACTCCACATCATTAAAAAAAAAAAAAAAAAAAAAAATGTCCATGCCAAATGTTGCAGACTTTATACAACTATGGATATATGCTGTTCAGCTGAAATTCATCATGAACAGAAAAATCTGTAAAAGGGTGCAATCATGTAAACCAACATTGGGTCAGAGGTTGTCTCTCACAACTGACAAGCGATTAATGCAATACCTCCTGATGTGTGTGGTGCGAAAATCCAACAAGAAAGTCCAACCTGAGAGGGTTGGGATCCACCAGACTCAACTAGGCCAGGCCACACAGCACGACAGAAGCCAAGTCTGTTTTCTCTTTGACATTTTTCGACATGCTGGCATATTTTCTCTCTGACCCTTTGCTGTTGAACCACACACACCACCCCCCCCCCCCCCCCCCCCCCCCCCCCCCCACCCCCATTCCTCTGCTCAAGACGTACCTGCAGACAGCAGAAGCAGAGGCAGCACTCACAGCGCAGGGGGCGCTCCAGATGCATCACCTCCTTCTTGTGGTTGTCCATGACCTTGATGTCGAAGGGCCGGGATGCCCCACAGCAGCAACGTGTACAGCAGCATGTGTCTGTCAAAAAGGGGTAAACTTGTCCTTGACTTGTCCTTGTCATGCACGATTGACCCCAAGGCTTACACAGTGCTGCCAAGGTCTCAAAAGCACGAAGAGTAGCAATTTGACATTTCAAGCACAGCATTCCAAATTAAGCCCTGCACTCGTATGCAATGTCACATGTCAGACTACATAGCGCTTTCAAACACGCTTCAATTCGAGCACATGATGGATGACTAAGAAGATGGAGGTCTCCCTAACCATTCATATGGTTTTGACTTTATCTACGAAAAAAAATCAAATGGACGACAACAACAAAATCAATCGATAAGGTGGCAAAACTGCAGTCATCTTTAGTAGGTTTTTTTCCTTCAGCCTTTTTTTTCCCCCTGCTCCATACTGGATTTAGCCATTTTCTTGATGAAATATGTCTACAGTCTGAAGATCTATGTTGTCTCAGTTTTATTTCAGCCACCACCAAGTTTGAGCTTCTTTTTTTTTCAGTTTAATCATGGTATTTATTTGTTTCATGAAACAGTAAATCAGTTTGGTTTATTCATCTGGTAATACTAGTCAAGAAAAAGAAAAGGGCAGAACTGTTTATTTTACACACAAAAAAGCATGATGGTAAGGTTAAGTGTCAGTTACCTAATAAGGAGTAACATGTTCTGCCTTTCTTTTTCTACATCACTCGAAGAAAAGACAACATTGCACAGTGAGGCAACTGCAGGCAGAAATCTAAACAAATCTGAAATGTCAGTGTTAACACACCGCAAAAAAAATGTAGTCAAACAAATCACAAGACTCTTGTGATTCGTTTTGTCTATGTTTTTTGGCTGTGCGTTATCACTGACACTTAAAATTTGAAAAGGCAATAAAATGAAGAATAAATGGACAGACAAGCAAGCACAGTCATACATATTTGCACCTCTCTCCACCCCACTTCTCTCCCCACACACACACATACATACCCAGATATACACACTTAACACAGATGAACATAGAAGTATACATATTCCCTCTGTGTCTCTCTCTTTCTCTCTCAGCTCTCTCTCTCTCTCACTCATACACACACGCACACACACACACACACACACACACACACACACACACACACACACACATACACACACACACACACACACACACACACACACAC
Organism: Conus betulinus; assembly: GCA_016801955.1. Lineage (NCBI taxonomy): Eukaryota > Metazoa > Mollusca > Gastropoda > Neogastropoda > Conidae > Conus > Conus betulinus. The sequence goes on from JADBJO010015508.1 coordinate 22,611, forward strand.
ACTACACACACACACACACACACACACACACTCACACACACACACACACAACACACACACACACACACACACACACAACACACACACACACACACTCACACACACATACCTTCTACAGCAATGAACACCCTCTGGCCCATGGTGTTCAGCACTTCATATTTGTTGTTGGTCTCAAAGCCCGTGAACGCTGAAATCATATCGTCCTTTTTCATTATCATGACTTACTCCAGCATGGGCACACACTCTTGTACCTCTCTCTCCCACACACTCTCACTCTCTCTCTCATTTGTCCATCTCCATCCCTATTCCTCCCAAACCCTTCCTTCCCAAACCCTCTCTTTCATAATTTCAATCTGAAAAGTGAAAGAACTTATTAGTTTCACTGTCCATCAAAATATTACCCCTACGCTTTATACCTCGTACAGGTGTGAAATCATTTTTCTCTATCAACAAACAACACTTACGATTCAAGGTTAAAATTCTGCATATGACCTCTGTAGCAGCTTAATTAACAAAAGTGATGACCAACCACCTTGGTTCAGTTGTTAGAATGACAAATTTGTGGGATGGCTCATAGGTTCGATTCCCATCAGAACTAGTAATTTGTGAAACATTTCAACCGTGGATGACTCCTGCTGAGCTTTGTGTGCCATGGGCTTGAGGGTAGATAGGCAAAACTACTAATAAACACACAAAACACAGCGTAAAGTAACGCAGATTTTATATGAAATATAAAAGAGACAAGTACATTTTCAACAAATACATCTTCTTCTGAGAAGAAAAATGATAAGCAAAAATGCACAACACAATACTTCCCTGAGAGCGGTCAGTATATGAGTCCTCCACCTCACCCCATCCCATTCCCACCCCCCTCCCCCAACACACACCCATTCTCTCCTTCCCCACCTTCCAATGCCTCCATCTTCTGTTTGACCAGAAGCTGGTCAACGCTGGCCAAATACTCCAGGCCTGGGGGGCAGTTGGCCGGGCCAGCCATGGGGACCGGGGCCCCAGGGGCCATTGGGGCCCACCCAGCAGGGGCAGGAGGTTGACCCGCACCTGGACAACACAATGATAATAATTAATAACACAGACAACATAATGATAATAAATTAATAACACAGACAACATAATGACAATAAATTAATAACACAGACAACATAATGATAATAAATTAATAACACAGACAACACAATGATAATAAATTAATAACACAGACAACATAATGATAATAAATTAATAACAGACAACACAATGATAATAATTAATAACACAGACAACATAATGATAACAAATTAATAACAGACAACACAATGATAATAATCACCAAGGATGTAGCCTGAACACAGACACTATAATAATAATAACCATTAAGGATGTAGCCTGAACACAGACACTATAATGATAATAACCATCAAGGATGTAGCCTGAACACAGACACTATAATGATAATAGCCATCAAGGATGTAGCCTGAACACAGACACTATAATGATAATAGCCATCAAGGATGTAGCCTGAACACAGACAACATAATAATAATAACTATCAAGGATGTGGCCTGAACACAGACAACATAATGATAATAACTATCAAGGATGTAGCCTGAACACAGACAACATAATGATAATAACTATCAAGGATGTAGCCTGAACACAGACATCATAATGGTAATAATCATCAAGGATGTAGCCTGAACACAGACAACATAATGATAATAACTATCAAGGATGTGGCCTGAACACAGACAACATAATGATAATAACTATCAAGGATGTGGCCTGAACACAGACAACATAATGATAATAACTATCAAGGATGTAGCCTGAACACAGACATCATAATGGTAATAATCATCAAGGGTGTAGCCTGAACACTTGAAATAATAATGTAGCCTGAACCTAGACAACATAATGATAATATTCATCAAGCATGTAGCCTGGACACAGAGAACATAATGATAATAATCATCAAGGATGTAGCCTGAACACACAACATAACAATCATGGGGTAATAACAGTCAAGGATGTAGCCTGAACACAAACATATAACCATTGTAATAATCACCAAGGATGTAGCCTGACCATAGACAACATAATGATAATCATCATCAAGGATATAGCTTGAACACAGACAAAATGATAATAATGGTAATGATGAAAATAATATATCCTAACTGTAGGCAACATAATAATAATGGTGATCATAAGAAAGGATGTTGCCTGAACACAGACAACATAATGGTAATAACACTAAAGAATATTGTTGTCTTGTTTGAGAACTCTGAGCACAACTGCATGAAAGACAATGTAACCCTCCATCACTGTCTACTGTGCACACTTCACCAACAGGCAATTCTAAGGAACCCGCTAAAATGCGGCAGTGAGATAGGTCTGGGGGGGAAGCCTACTATACAGCAAAGTTCATGGTCAATGACGGTTCACAGTCCTCATGGAGGAGGATACTAGTCTTTATCATGCAATTTCTGATTGATCAAAGCTGACCAATTAAAATAGAGCTCACAGAAGCAGCCAAAGGAGTCACTGCGTATGAACTGCTATTCCTTCACACAGTAATGTGGTCACTGTCGACGTCAACACGAAGAAGCAAAAGATTTTTTGGTAGTGTTTTTATGCAAAACGAATTTACGCATTTTCACACACTTCACTAAATAATAATGAAAATGACAATAATGATAAAATAAGTTATGATGATGATGATGATGACAATGATAATGATAATAATGAGGTTAAATATCACTCCATCCCTAAACAGCTCAGAGACTCAGAGAGCTTAAAAAAAATAATGATAATAAAACATCTTACAAACTTTTTTTTTCAAAACAAAATGTACAAAAACACTAGCATACACTAATGCATACTATCATCCAAGCATACACTAACCTACGGACACATACAACAGCACATGTATACTTTGCTCACAGGGAAATGAAAAAAAAAAAAAAAAAGCATACACAGAGGAACAATTATGGAAAAAAAGTTCACAACAGAAAGAAATAATCATAGTAGCTATGGAGCAGATGGGTTTTAAATTCAGTATTGAATGACAACAGAGATTTGGGTAAGATGTTATGTACACACACACACACACACACACACACACACACACACACACACACACACACACACTCACTCACAATACACACTCAAACACACACACACACACACACACACACACACACACACACACACACGCACACACACACACACACACACACACAACACACACTCCTTTATCTGTATAAATAAGCATGCAAAGTTCCTAAAATGTTGATTTTTTTTTTTCTGTAAGTTCACTAAATGCATATGTACTCGTGATACAAACTCAAATATACACATACCTCTGCTCACTACATTTACTGGCTGTTGCTTAAACATTTCTTAAAAAGGGCCTGAATACTCTCAGTCTTGGAACATGCATGCCCACCCACCCCTCCCCCCACCCCACCCCCCACACACACACACTATAGTTTTCTGCCTGTATAAAATCAGCAGTCAGCACACAGTGTTCCTAAAATGCCAAATTTGGATTTTTCTTCTTTTATATATCCATTTACATGTTTTATGCACTGTAACATATACAGACACAGCTTTCTAGTGTACTTGTGGGACACTGCTTGAATATCCTAAAACATGAGCAAGAGTGCTCTGTATTCAAGTATTTATTCTGTCTGTCAGTCTCTCTCTCTCCCACCTCTCTCTCAGTCTCACAGTCACACACACATACATGTGCACATGCGCATACACACAAACACACAGTTGTACACACACACACACACACACAGACACTTGCACACACACATGTGCACACACACACATACACACACACACACACACACACACACACTCACACACACAACTCACCAGGGCCTGGCTGCATAGCGATTGGCTGACCAGGGGCCATAGGGGGCTGCCCAGGAGCAAGGAGCGCTGGCATGCCGCCACTCTTTCTCATCCACTGGATATGGAGCACTCATGGTTGAACCTTCAGATTGGTCTTGATGCCTGCAGAGGTACGAGATTCCTCACCTTTTATTATTGTTATTATTATTATTATGAATACTTACAGAGCGCCTATCCTCAGCTAAAGACCAAGCTCTAAGCGCTTTACAATCCACACTCATTTACACAACGGGCTGCCTACTTGGCTAGTGCTGACCGATGAGCTGCCAGCTGGTGCTTCAACAGTCATTTCCTGCGTCATCCAGTCAATACCGTTCACTCAATTTCCTTACTTCCTTCATTCTTTCCATTTCTCATGCAGTGTGCATGCTATATGTAACATGTCATCCATACCAACCGCCAAACTGGCCCTCTCTTTCAAAAGCTGGTGACGGGGTTTTACATGTGTGCAAGATGTAATGCATGCATTCACACATGGAACATCAGTTTATAGTTTCATTCGAAGGACCTTAGCTCAACTCATTAACCAAAAAACTCTCCTGAAGTGAAGGTGAGACAAGACTGGTAGGTTAGAGCCGTGGATGTTCTGTTGGTATATTTAATTATCTTTCAATTCTGCAGATACATCTCAACATCTTTGTGAACTAAATATTCAAGTTCCATCAAGGTTTCATTCTTCTGCTGATGACAGAATCTTCCATACATTAAAGGTCAGTTGAGAAGGGCATGGGGGAATGTCTTTTAGTAGTTCTGCTGCACAAACCTCGAACCCACTGCCCATCTCCATTTGCCACAGTCTGCCACAGTCTGTCATCCTCATCCTTCTAAACCCATCTACACTGCCACAGTCTGTCATCCTCATCCTTCAAAACCCATCTACACTGCCACAGTCTGTCACCCTCATCCTTCAAAACCCATCTACACTGCCACAATCCATCACCCTCATCCTTCAAAACCCATCTACACTGCCACAGTCTGTCATCCTCATCCTTCAAAACCCATCTACACTGCCACAGTCTGTCACCCTCATCCTCCAAAACCCATCTACACTGCCATAATCCATCACCCTCATCCTCCAAAACCCATCTGCACTGCCACAATCCTTCACCCTGATCCTTCAAAACCCATCCACACTGCCCAGTCTGTCAGCCTTATCCTTCAAAACCCATCTACACTGCCACAGTTTGTCACCCTTCTCCTTCAAACCCATCTACACTGCCACAGTCTGTCAGCCTTATCCTTTAAAACCCATCTACACTGCCACAGTCTGTCAGCCTTATTTTTCAAAACCCATCTACACTGCCACAATCCATCACCCTCATCCTTCAAAAACCATCTACACTGCCACAATCCATCACCCTCATCCTTCAAAACCCATCCACACTGCCCAGTCTGTGTCAGCCTTATTTTTCAAAACCCATCTACACTGCCACAATCCATCACCCTCATCCTTCAAAACCCATCTACACTGCCACAATCCATCACCCTGATCCTTCAAAACCCATCTACACTGCCTTATCCTTCAAAATCTATCTAACACATATGCGTGTGCGTGCATGTGTTTGTGCGTGTGTATAGTTGTTGTGTGTGTGTGTGTGTGTGTGTGTGTGTGTGTGTGTGTGTGTGTGTGTGTGTGTGTGTGTGTGCCTGTGTGTATGTATGAGAGAGAGAGAGAGAGAGAGAGAGAGAGAGAGAGAGAGAGACAGACAGACAGAGAGAGTGTGTGTGTGTGTGTGTGTGTGTGTGTGTGTGTGTGTGTGTGTGTGTGTGTGTGTGTGTATGTGTGTGCATATGAGAGAGAGAGAGAGTGACAGACAGACAGACACAGATAGAGAGAGAAAGAGAGAGACAGACAGAGACAGATAGACAGACAGACAGAGAGGAAGAGACAGAGAAAGAAGCAGAGACACAAACACACATCAAGTCATCAAGTGCATACAGAAAGAGAGACACAAGAGAACAAGACACACACAGAGAAAAAGGGAAAAACAGAATACAGAGGCAGAAAGATAGAGGCACAGGGAGAAAGAGGCAGTGAAACATATAATATGCCTATATACACCACACACATCATATAAAAAGAGAGACAGACATGACAGAGAATGTGAGAAAGACAAGAGAGACAGAAAGAGTGATAGAAACAGTGAGGGGATGAGGTTGATGCAGGAGCAAGGGGTTGGGGTTGGGGGGGTAGGGTGCAGGAGACAAATATATGAGGAAAAACAGTAAAAGAGATAGATACAGACAGAGAGAGAGAGACAGAGACAGAGACACAGAGACAGACAGACAGGCAGACAGACAGACAGACAGAGACAGAGACAGAGACAGAGAGAGCATAGATGTTCAAGTAAATAGGTATAGGTTCTTTAACTTTGTTGCCATTGTTACAAGAGTTCATTAAGATTTTCATTATCAGACTTAAAGTTGGATGGCTCCTTAAGTTCAGAAACTCTAAAAAGTTTATGGATTTTCACAAATCCAATTAGGACTAATACCATTTCTTACTTTTTTGCACAATTAATGAATCTACCATTAATTTCCTATGAGTACAACATTACATCACCACAAACATTGTTTTGTAGCAAAAGATAATAGTGTTGTTTTTGATATTCTTTAAAATAAAAATCAATCTTTCCAACCTATGTTGTGTTCTGATCATTAACACAGTGATATTTTCACAGAAAACCCTCAACACTGTAATATGTGAATTAGAATTTATAGCTTCTGTCATAAATGACCATTTTTTTTTTAATCTTTCCATTGATAATGATTTGACTATTAGCAGTGTTATTACTACACATTTTTCCCCACAAGTATACATATGTACGTTCAGCCCTCTTTTGATCGTGGAGGTTGGGAGAGTGGGTGAAAGTAACTTTAAACAGGAAAGTCTTTTTTAAAAACATGCCAACCATCAACCAGACAATCATCAAGTGTTGCGCAATTTCGACAGCACCGTAGCTCACAGCAAACTACACAGCGAGCCACTTGTCTGTGTCATGTAATGCGGAGCGATATTTCGTATGCTACGCGATTACATGAGACAGTACAGATTAACAAAAAGATTATTGATTTGTGCGTTACACTATAGGTTAGTCGTGTGACACAAAGGGAGCGTATTGACTGAACGTGGCCCAGGGTTTGAGTGAAATTTTTAACACTGTTCACGCGATTTGAATATAAACAGGCGTTGACCTGTATCGGTGCGCACTCTGAGAATGGAACAGATGATTTAGGTGAAGAAGAGGCGGACTGTGCCCATTGATAAAGGCAGAGGCCTAACACATACAGAAGTATGTGAATTGTAGTTGAATGACCGGTACTCAAGCCATAAGTATCTAATTTTATATTGTGAGAATCTAGATGATTCTCCATTTTGTTTTCAACGGTTTATTGTCGGAACCGAAACTATGTTTGAAAAATTGAAGAGTTCAAAAATGTTAAAGTGTAACATGACTGCTAACTGGCTGGCAGTGTTTTGAACTCGTGTGTTATCTGGTTTGTTATAGCTGGGCCGACTCCCCGTGCGGTAGAGGAAAGAAGAGACTGGAGATCAGGCACTAAGGTGGATGGCCGGGGGCTGCGCGCATTCCCGGGCCAAGCTCCGATCCGCGGGAAGATCCAGGTTGGGCAAAAGTTTGTCGCCGACCAGTAGTTGTGATATGTAATGGGCAGTATGGGATCCCCGCACAGAGGAAGCCAGTTCCGGACACCACAGAGAGTGTATGCGGACACTTGCAGCGAGTAAACCTGCAACATTAATATTAAGCGCAAAAGAAGCGTCCTTGATTGGTTGCACCAGCTGAAAGACAGATTATGAAAATATGTAAGTTTTGATTGATGCCAGAGTAAAAAGAACCCCCATGGGATTTTAAAAGATTAAGGAGGGGATGAATCAAAATTGACCTTTTTTGCGCCTTATGTGTATGGAGTGGATGCAGTTGTGTGCGGAGGAAAGACATCATGTTCGTGTGTGTATGTGCGTGCATGCATGGATATCCAACGTCTGACAGTGGTGACCCCGACTTGGAACTTTGTTTTTGTTTCATACCCCTCCCCTTGGTTGTGATGTTCCCCACCCCATTTTGAATTGGAAACAAAATGATTTGCTTTTAAGGTATTAATGAATGTTGTGTGGGAACAGTTGATTATTATGTACAATTACCTTTTCCATTTGGATACATCTCCCCCCCACACTATTTTCTTTATATTGTAAAAATTTCCATTTAAACCCCTCCCCATATTTCCTTTCTTGATTTATTATTCAGCAATTTGAACAGAATTTGCTGTGAATCCCCTCCTCCTTTTGTATTCCCACGTTTTTTTTCTACTGAGTATACTGTCAGACGTTGGATATCCATGCATACACGCACATACACACACGAACATGACGTCTTTCCTCCGCACACAACTGCATCCACTCCATACACATTAAGGCGCAAACAAAGGTCAATTTTGATTCATCCCCTCCTTAATCTTTTAAAATCCCATGGGGGTTCTTTACTCTGGCATCAATCAAAACTTACATATTTTCATAATCTGTCTTTCAGCTGGTGCAACCGATCAAGGACACTTCTTTTGCGCTTAATATTAATGTTGCAGGTTTACTCACTGCAAGTGTCCACACACACTCTCTGTGGTGTCCGGAACTGGCTTCCTCTGTGCGGGGATCCCATACTGCCCATTACATATCACAACTACTGGTCGGCGACAAACTTTGCCCAACCTGGATCTTCCCGCAGATCGGAGCTTGGCCCGGGAATGCGCGCAGCCCCCTGGCCATCCACCTTAGTGCCCGATCTCCAGTCTCTTCTTTCCTCTACCGCGCGGGGAGTCGGCCCAGCTATAACAAACCAGATAAACACGAGTTCAAAACACTGCCAGCCTGTTAGCAGTCATGTTACACTTTAACATTTTTGAACTCTTCAATTTTTCAAACATAGTTTCGGTTCCGACAATAAACCGTTGAAAACAAAATGGAGAATCATCTAGATTCTCACAATATAAAATTAGATACTTATGGCTTGAGTACCGGTCATTCAACTACAATTCACATACTTCTGTATGTGTTAGGCCTCTGCCTTTATCAATGGGCACAGTCCGCCTCTTCTTCACCTAAATCATCTGTTCCATTCTCAGAGTGCGCACCGATACAGGTCAACGCCCTGTTTATGTTCAAATCGCGTGAACTGTGTTAAAAATTTCACTCAACCCTGGGCCACGTTCAGTCAATACGCTCCCTTGTGTCACACGACTAACCTGTAGTGTAACGCACGAATCAATAAATCTTTTTGTTAATCTGTACTGTCTCATGTAATCGCGTAGCATACGAAATATCGCTCCGCATTACATGATAGTCTGGAATGAGAGAATGTGTCGTATGCATCTGATTTTCCAGCATTTTCAAAATGCTGCAAAATTCAAAAACCCGGTTTGAATATTCCAGTACAAATATTAACAGCGTAATTTAAATACTAACTCTGAAGATTTTCGATTTATTTCCGGTTTGTTGTTGATTTGTTGTTTGATCTCAGCTCTTCCATTTCAGTGCCCCCAGTTTTCGTAGTGTCCCACAGCGCTGAATCCTAAACCAAACAGTGGAACAATTGCCTTACGCACCCGACGTGTGAATCTGAATTTTGCAGACTCGTCTGCTGTCTGGTTTGTCAACAGACCATTTAAAAAGTGTTGTAACCGTCGGAGTCGCTTGCACTTTACAACAAATGCACTTGCAAAAATAGACCAATAACTGTCGAAATCAATAAACTTACCGAGTTTATCAGAGCCTAAACAAACTCGTGTGGGCTGATCGAGCTTGTTTTTCTCCCTTCCTGATTTGGGTGCGGTCATTAAACATTCCACGAGGGAAAGTAAGTCTCACTGAACTGTATCGTGCATCTTGTTCTCTCCCTTTACTTACAAGTGGCATGCATAGATACAGGAAGTCTGGTGGCATGGCCAAGACCTCATCGACGAGACAAAGTAGAAATAACCATGCTAAAAAGAGCAAACAGACAAGTGCCTCTTGGATTAAGATGCTTCCTTCAGATGTTACAAATAGATTGGACATTATTCCAAAATATCCAACTAAAAATGCTGAGAAGACAAGATGGTTGTCAGTTGGAGGCAAGAAAAATACCAAATGCTAATTCTTTACGTCCTCCAAGCTCTTCGTTGATCAATAATATAATGGGAAAGGGTGGCGAGAATGTTGGGGTGCTAGGAGACAAGAAAGAGAGAGACTGAATGTCAATAGTAACGGGTGTACCAGGTCTTCTAAAACTCTGGCTTAATTTCACGTACGTTTTTAAGTTGTTTTTTTTTCTTCTTTTTTTTTGTTTTTTGTTTTGTTTTTACATATGCTACCAATCATAGTTGGGAAAACCAGGAACAAATAAAGGTGGGATTCACCGATCAAGAAATGAAAAATAAATCTGATGAAATAAAGTATCTAAAACATCTGGTCCAAACACAATGCTTCTTACGACCAAACTGTTGTTCTTTTTTTTTTTTTTTTTTTTTGATAAAACAATGAGAAGGGAAACGACAGCTAAAAACATGTTGCAGTAAAGCCAGTTTTGTTTGTTTTTCATGGAAACAAAACCAAGATCAGTGACTGCACACCAATAAGCGTACATTTTGGGTTTTATCTGTCACTGATCAGGACTCGGATCTAAGGCAACCTAAGCTCATGTCACATTTCATGCATTACAGCTCGCCCGTGACATTCATTGTACTATTCCAAACACAATGCCATTTCTTTAATTTCAGTCTGCCTCCTTGGAACCACCTGGTATGTATCTTGATGGTTATTTGAAGGGAATCAGCTTTCAGACACAATACGAAAATTCTCCGAACAATGGTACTGTGTCTGTCTATGAATAGTCAACTTAATTTGCTGGTGTCCAAATAGTATCATTGAAAGCTATTCCCATCATACAAAAACAAAAATAGAACACATTCCCATCATCAAAAAGAACAATCGAATTGAAGCTGGTTAGCATGTGACATAAAAATAGGCAATAGATAAGTTTGTTTGTTTTTTTAACTTTGGACCCCCATATAAAAAGATGGATAAAGGCTTTTTTTATAATGATAATAAAACCTGTGTCTCCGTTAATGGGAATTACACCCCCTTCTTTAAAATATGCGGGGGAGTCCGCCAAGGGGATCCTCTATCTCCTTATTTATATCTTTTGTGTGCTGAAATTTTGTCCTTATTAGTGCGTAAGAATAATCAAATTAAAGGATTAACTATAAAATGGCAAGGAACATTTATTGTCGCAGTTTGCAGATGACACAACTGTTTATTTAGATGGAAGTGAAATGTCTTTTCTAGAAACAGATTACTAGAACAATTCGCATTAATGACGGGTCTAAAGATAAATCATGAAAAGACAAACATAATTTGGATTGGCAGCATGAAAAACTCCTCCATAAGATATATGAGGGATAGGAACTTTTGTTGGGATCCTGGGATTTTTTACCGTACTTGGGATCAAATTTTCTAACAATATTGATAGTATTGTCGATCTCAATTTTGACAATAAGCTTCTGCAGATGAAAAGCATTCTAGCTAAATGGAATAAAAGACTTCTAACACCTTTTGGAAAAAATTACTGTTATAAAAACTTTGGCAATGTCAAAATCATACATTTATTCAGTAATCTTCCAGATCCCAAGGATAATTTTTTACAGGAACTTGACACATTGTTCTTCAAGTTTTTGTGGGATGGGGAAATCAAATCGAGTAAGTAAAAAAAATGTATGTGTCAAAATTTGAAAATGGTGGATTAAGAATGTTGAATGTTTTCGCATTCCTGTCGTCTGTTAAAATATCCTGGCTAAAAAGAATATTCTATGGCAACCCTAATAATCTTCAGGAATTTGCCTCTTTCTTTGTTCCAGGACTGGACAAACTTAAAATGTTGGGTAGACAATATGTCAATACCTTACTGACAGAACAAACAATACCTTTTGGAGGGATGTCCTCAAACATTTAAAAGAATTATCTTTAAAATGTATATCGAGTAATATTCATGATTTTGTCTCTGATTGTATTCATTTATAATTAATATATTAAGAGATAGGAGGATTGTCTACGTTAAACAATGGGTGGAGGAAGGTATATGGCAAGTGAGAGATTTGATGAATGAAGAAGAGTTTTTCCTCTCATTTGAAAACTTCCGTAGAAAATTTCCCAGTGTAAAGACTAATTATTTACTGTTTGCTGGTGTTATCGAGGCAGTAAAGACACATCAAAATAAAGTCCAATGCACATTGACGCCAAGGTATAAATTACAGGATCCCAAAATTTAGACAATGATTTTAAAAGGGAATAAATGTGTATATTCAGTTCTTGTCGACTCGCCCATTCGTCCTGCAGGTCTTAATAAATGGAACACCTACTATGCAAACTTGACTTGGAAAAACGTATTTAGAAAATGTCTAATTTCGACCACTGACGCACAGTTAAGATGGTTCCAGTATAGATTGTTACTGAGAATCCTTCCGACAGGCAGGTATCTATTTCTTCGCAAAATTATTGAATCGTCTCTGTGTGTCTTGTGTGATGAGGAAGAAGAACTATTATACATTTATTTTGAAACTGTCATGCTGCAAAAAAATTTTTGGAACAGTCTGGAGAGACTGCTGAACAGTACTTGTGAAACGTGTGTTAATCTAACTTTTTCTGAAAATCTTATTTTATTTGGGACCAGTGAGGGCATTATCACTGATAAGGTGTTAGATCTGATACTTTTATTGGCTTAATTCTATATTTGCAAATGGAAAGGGAGCAAACCACGCATTGCTGCTTTCATCGGGCTACTGAAACAAAGATACTCAATAGAGTGCTACTGTAATGCAATGAAAGGGGGAAAAAGTACTTTTTGATCATCAACGGCTCCCGTATAAACCTCTGATAGATTTTTAAGACTTTGTTAATAAAGTATGCTTTTTATATACTCTTGAATGCTGCATGAATATCTACAATATGAATGTTTCTGCTATAAGGCTTAACTTCGCTGAGTTTTAATATCAGGCGTCTAGATTGTCAGTTATCTCCTTTTTTCCCTCTCTTGTCCCCACGGTGCAACACATCATTTACATCTTGACTACCACCCTTTACCCATACAATCTTCTCTCTCTCTCTCTCTCTCTCTCTCTCTCTCTCTCTCTCTCTCTCTCTCTCTGTGCCTGTGTTTTTCTTGAGCGTATATCTTTCTTTCCACTTGTCAGCCTGTTGTACCCCCCCTCCCCCCTAGCATCCCCTTCCCCCCTAGCCTCCCCCTTCCCCATCCCACCCACGCCTCCGTCTTCACTTGCCCTTCCTCCCCCTTCTCTTGCTCGACCATCACCTCCAAATCTCTGTTTATTCTTCTTTCCTTCTGTGCTTTCCTCTTATTTATTTGCCATCACAACAGTAGCGGTCTTACAAATTGACGAAGACGCTGATCGTTATTATATTTTCTTTTTGTTTAAAAAAAAAAAATTGTTTTTTCCCTCTATGGAATAATTGTATTTCCCCTGAGCTGAAATGCGAGAGCGTAAAGAATGGGATGGAATGCGTAATTGAAAATATTTATGCGTTGTCAATTTACGTAGGTCATGCATGGGTATGTCTGTTGTATGTGTGTGAAAATCTCTGTGCACTGTCCTCTTTCTGTGCATTTGTAAGCTCTCCTGTTACTTGAATAAAATGTTTCGGAAAAAAAAGGCAATACTGACTTCAAGATGGAGCATAAGCAAGAAAACACATTTTAGGTTCAGTTCATACAGTTGTGTAAACAAAGATGGCATGTAATTTCACTTTCTCTATAACAATTTGGTAGAAGAGCCTCTTTCTTCGAGCCTGACGACTGTACACTGATGCCAATCGCACGCTGAGTGATCTGCCAATCTTTGAGGCTTCTCACAGTAGACGTTCGGTAAAGCTAATCACCATATGTTTATTTATTCATTTACTAATTTTTGGGTCAAGTTCTGTTTTTCTGTGTGTGGGCATTCGTTTTTCCTTCGTTGATTTCGGATAGATTCCGGGATCAGCTTATGTTTTAGGGGCAAAAGGGAATAGAAGAAGATCGAGGTTTAGATTCCAGGGATGACTGCTTTACTAACAGTTATAGCCTAAAGAGGCTTTATCATCCCCCCCCCCCCCCTCCCGCACACACACTTCTTTTTTCAAATCAAACAATAAGCAAATTGTAAGCAAGGTCTGGTCTGGTTCAGTACCATCATCAAAATGTTTAAAAATGTTAGTACAGGCCACACATTTTGTGATTCCGTTAGTAGGCCTATATTTCATAAGTTAGTCACAATCACTAATGGGACTGTCGTGTTTGTGGGTAACTAACATTACCCCACGTAACTGACATACAACACAAACTCCTGGAATACAACTGGATAGATTCTCAAGGTTTATACTACAATGAAACAACTAAGGGATGGGGGAGATCTCTGTCAGGACTGGCGTCAACACCAAGTCTTTGTCTCTCTCTTAGACGGGAACATTCCTCCTCCTTTTTTTTCTTTTCTTTCCTTTTCTTTTCTTTTTTTTTTTTTCTTCTTCTTTTTTCTTTCTTTTTCTTTCTTTTTTTTTTTGGCGGGTCTTATATACATGACATTGTCGGGTACATCTTAGGGTGGACATAGGCACATGACGGACTTGAGGATTCTTAACATGAACAGCAGCTAAGAATAGTGCAGAGCAGCCTTCATTTGGATCTTCCACGAGATGCAATCTCCCAATGACTGACCAGACGATGCACTGAACAAATTGACAGTGGGGGGAAAACAAGCGCAGACTAACAATTCCTCAGTCATTATTTTAATGACCCGGCAAGGATTTAAAACGATAGAATGGGCGGTGGTGGTGGGTGGTGGTGGGGTAGTGGTGGTTGTGGTGGCGACAGTCTTGGAGAGAAAGAAAAGGAAAAGGAAACAATTTTGGCGGAAGAGTAAGATCCGTCACTAGCAGCATATGAAAACTGTTGTAGTCCATGTTGAAAACAGAACCATTCACAACACCTGCTCAGAGACCTTTTGTCTGCTGATTTGTACGCTACTCGTCAGTGAGATACGGCTGATTTTGTCATGTGTCCTTTGCCATCTTTCTTCGATGCTGAAGAGAGAGCCACTGCAGTTCCTAAACCATAGCTGAGACACTTGAGAAGATAGCGATTAACTACAAAATTTTCGGCTTTTCTTTAGTCTCAATCTTCAATGTTACATTGTATCTCGGGTCCCCATTACAGTACATGCATCCTCAAATGTGAAGCAGACAAGCTGTTTTGTAGGCGCTCCTTTTAATGGGTGCTTTGATCTTTCAGATGCACAGTGAAAAGCCAAGGTCTTGCTGGCTTTAGAGCATATGGTGTTCATATGCTTGTCTCACGTGAAATCTGATGGTAACTGTTTTACCTGTGGCATCATCTGAGGTTTTGCTGTGAAGCTGGTTTTGTTCGACTGCAGCCTTTCCAGTGAAAGGGATGGTGTTTTTTCTTTCTCTTTTTGTTTGTTTGTTTTGTTTGTTGTTTTTTCCTAGATGGAGCTCCATGTCCCATTTCCTTTCCACCCAATTGAGCCTGTTAAAGGAGTTGGAGGTCTTGCAGCAGTTGGTCATGATCGTTGTTGGTGGCTGCTGATAGAAAGCATGCAGTGTGTCAATGGCGAGCAGCAGTCGTGCTGGTGAAGAGAGCTTTTGTAGGAGACACTTTATTTATACTAAGAAATTAAAGTAATAGAGTCCCTACTACTCAAGTCCCTAGAACTGATCCCTGTGGAACTCCTAATACACTGGCTACGCATTTGACCACTCTCTCTGCTTTATACATCGCAGGAATGCACTAATCCGCCAATTGACTCGCCCCTGAACTCCATAGCAGCTTGAATTAAAACTAATTAGATCTAGTTGCAAAGTGAGAAGACTGCAGTCGGAAATCTAAACAAATCTGAAATAAATGTTAGCGAACCGCTAAAAAACAAAAACAAAAATAAAAACAAACAAACAACAAACAAAAAAAAAAAAAAAACAAACAAACAAACAAACAAAACAAAAAAAAAAACCCTGGACAAACGAATCACAAGAGAAAACACGATGCGTTTCGACCTCTCAGGTCTTCTTCAGGCAAGATGAAAAACAATTAGGACAACGAAAAATGAACGAGCAGTCACTTACATCTTCAACCACTTCAGCGCAAGATAGCCTAGGCATTCAATGAAAACGAGGCTGTCAGAAAATAATTAACGACAGGATCACTACCACTTTCGGTGATAACATGGCAATAGCAGTTGTAGTATGGGAGAAAGCAGAAAGGGTTAGAGGATTCTTAAACAGCGTGGTTGCCTTGGCAAAAGTGGTAGTAATCCTGTCTTTATTTATTTTTTCAATATTTTGATCATCATCATTACAGTTATTAGTATTCCTATCAGTAATGTAATGTAATTACCATCATTACTACCTTGACTCACACACTATCTGCCTTCTGATAGCCTCGTTTACATTCAAGGCCTACCTTGCGCTGAAGTGATTGAATATAAGTGATTGCTCGTTTATTTCCGTTGTCCTAGCTGTTATGTATCTTGCCTGCAGAAGACCTAAGAGGTCGAAACGCGTCGTGTTTTGTCTTGTAATTCGTTTATCAACGTTTCTTTTGGCGGTTCGCTAACATTTATCTAAGATTTGTTTGAATGTAATTAAGTTTCAAAACGGCGTGACTGAGGGCGGAAAATGAAACACAATTCAGAAAGAGAGGGGTTGGTTATAGCCAAGGACATGGACAAACAAACATGCTTGTTTGTCTATGTCCTTGGCGGTAACCAACACCCTCTTTTTCTAAATTTAATTACCTTGTACATTAGCAGTGTATGGTTGACTCTGTCAAATGCCTTTGCAAAGTCTTAATGATTGCATGGGTTGGATTCTATTGTTGCATGCTGGCAAAGAGTTCCTCAACGCAGTCAAAAAGCTGTGTCTTGAGAGATGTAAATTTGCAGAACCCATGCTGTTTTCATGCAGAGTATATTTTAACATGTTGTTACTCTCGAGGTTGGACATGAGAGTACTGAAAATGACATGTTCAAGCATCTTAGACGAGATGCGTAGAAAAGAGACGGGCCGATAGGTGGATCCCCATACTTTTTGCCCCTTCTTGAAAATGGGTGCAATGTTAGCAACGCGCATTCCAGTGAAACAGCTCTGAAACCAGGGAAAGATTTGTGCATAAATGTCGATATGGGGGCCACTTCCTCAGCCAGCTCTCTCAGTACACTTCAGTGGGAAATGTTGTCAAGTAAGGATCTTCCATACGCCGTTTTTCAGTTACAGTGATTTCCTTGATAGTGCAGTTGATAATGACCTTGAATCTGGCACTTGCAGGAAAATTCCCTCATGTCTGGCTCTCACTGAAAGCCATTCAAAACGCGCTTGGGTCTCGGGGCCAGCGACCATTTGCTCGCCGATCCCTCTC
>JADBJO010015509.1:0-22500 GCA_016801955.1 Conus betulinus
ATACTATCTATTACATCATACATACACACAACCATACATATATACACACATATTAAATACACATACATATATATATACAGCAATATATACATACAATACATACAATATATGCGACCATGTGACCAACATGTATCCACACACAAACAGAGAGGAGATATCACACACCAGGAGATCTCCACACACACACACGAACCCACAATATAACACATATATTTACATTATGCATATAAACACACACACACACATACACACCAACTACCACTGTACATCAATAACTCAAGGGACTCTTTTGTTTTGATAAGCAACCTAGCTCTCCCATACAGTACACTTACACACACACACACCATAGCGACACTATTAGTCACAACACATTGAAATACATTCCATCTCCAGTCATTGACTCATGACGCCAAACACTGAAGGTAGGGGTGGTAAGTACAAATTGGTAATGTGAATCTGCTAAAGGAGAGAGGGGAGAGGAGAATAGTGAAAAATATTGAATTATTCGGCGCTATTCACTGGGGGTCTTCAAAAGAGCTTTCTTGAGTATTTTTTTGAACACTGAAACTATTGGTAGCTTTTATTTATTTTACATCTATATATGTAGTTCTTTGCTATTAAGATTATCAAATCAAAAATACTGCATCAGTTTTTAAGTCGACCTCAGTTCCAAATATGACTAAATTTTCTGAAAATTGTAGATTACAAACCACTGAACATTTTTCCTAAATACATTTTCTAATGCTTTCCAAAACTCTTTAACATGTTTGCACCTCCAGAACATGTGTTCAATACTGTCTTTTCTTGGTTACAAAAATACACTTTTCCCATTATTAGTTTTCCCATTTCTTTTAGTACTACATTAGTAGCTATAATTCTGTGAACAATTCTTATCTGCAACCATTTCAGTTTGATATCTTTTGTAAAGTGAATTTTCTGGAAGCACACATTCCAAGGTATATCTCTGTTTAACTTGTCAGCCCATTTGGTACAAACAGTTTGGTCTCCCACAGTCGTTTGTTTAATATTTTATAGTATACTTGGGAGCCTTTTTCAGCTACATTGTATCTTTTTGAGTGCTGCATTGTATTCTAATGGGATATTATTCTCAATATGGAATCCTATTTTCTTATATTAGTTTTTTTATTGATGCTATACAGCCGGCATATGATAGAAAGTCTATTTGTATTCTGTATTTTGCTCTGAATTCTTCCAATGTTAAAAAAATCCCCATTGTCTTTCATCAACTGGAATATTCTATTAACATTCTTTCATTCCAGCTGTTCACTTTTATCATTTTATTACCAACCTTAATGTTTTCATTGTATAAAATAGGTTTGCTAATACTTCTTCAGCCTTTTCTGGCGTATTTCATAATATATTTGTTTATATGAGGAGAAACACATGCTGCCAGAATACATTATCTTTGCTTTTCATACATAAGTAATTTGGAGAATATTCTTCTATTTGTTCAATAAATGGATAGCAAGAAAATCATAAAATCTTTCCATTTATGGCTTGTGTTTTTAAGTCTTTTTTAACCCATGTTAATTTTAATGCTGCAATCTTTGCTTGTATATTTGGAGTTACGTTCAGGTCCCCTCTTTCAAATCTTGAACAGCCCGTCCTACGGCATATTTTGTCTTGTTTTCTTCCCCATATAAACCCAAAAAACATCATCTCTGTAGCTCTTTAATAACAGAATCTGGGGGGGTTGGTAGCGTCGCAGTAGCCAAAGATGGGTAAGTTTTGACAAAATTAGAGCTCTTTTTAAAACTGCTATTCTTCCTAAAGGTGTAATTAATCTTTTCAGCCAGGTTTTGAATAGTGCTTTCACTTCAGTCATTTTTCTTTGTAATTTCTTGTTCCATTTCGGTAAGGTTTTAGTAAACCATACTCCAAGTATCTTAATTCATCTGGATCCCACATCATTTTAAAATGTTCCATATGTTTCACATTACATTTTTTTTTTTTACTTCCAAGCCAAATAACTTGTGTTTTTTCTTTATTTGAAAAACAGTCCTGATGTCTTTCCAAACTTCTCAAGAAGATGGATAGATTTTTCAAATGATATTTTATCTCCTTTGATCATCAGTTGTGTGTCATCGCCAAATTGTGATATCTTGTATTCATGTTTCCCAATCCAAATCCCTTCATGTTTTTTTCTTCTTTCATCATAATGGATAATATCTCCGTGCAAAGCACAAAAGCACAAAGACATGGGTCCCCCTGCCGACAGCCCTCTCTCAATCATAAAACCAATCTGATATCTGACCATTCACAACAACAGTCGACTTCATATTTTTATATAAAATATATATCCATTGACATATATTTTCCAAACCCAAAGGCTTTTAGAACTTTGAAACATAAAGTTCCAATCTAAGGAGTTGAACGCCTTCTCAAAATCAACATTAATTAACATACCTGGAGTATTTTTTGAACTGAGATGGGTTATTTGATCGTATATTAATCTAATGTTGCATCCCATATATATCTATTGGGACAAAACCAGTCTGATCGTCACTAACTAGTATTGGAAGTACTTTTTTATTCTGTTAGCTATACATGTTGATCCTATTTTGTATGTAACATTTAGTAATGTAACAGGCCTCCAGTTTTTCACATACTTTTTTGGTTTACCTGGTTTGGGGATACATGTAATTATACCCTCTCTCTCTGCGTTATGGAGAGTTCTCCCTCTCTGTAGCTATCATTCAAAGCCCTAACCACTAGATAGCCCAACTGCTTCCAGAAATGCTTGAAAAACTCTGCTCCGAATCCATCTGTTCCTAGACTTTTCCCATTCTTCATGTTTTTTTAATGCAATGCTTGCTTCCTCCAGTGTATTTCCCCTTCTGAAGATTCACAGTCTTCCTCTGTTAAGTTGGATTCCGTTAACTAAATCATTTATTTCGCATTTTTCTAGATCTCTTTTTTTGTATAGTTCTTCATAAAAGTTTTTAACTTCCCTTTTAATCTCACCTGTCTCTTCTATTCTGTTCCCTGCGTGTTCACAAGTTATCTGCTTGCTGATAAAGTTGTGCTTTTCTAAGCTACAAAAAAATTTAGTTATTTTATCCCATCTGCAACCCATCTTGCCTTTGATCTTAACAATACTCCATTCATTGTCTTTTCTCTCAAAGTTGTTAATTCTTGATTATGCACTTCAAGTTCTTTCAAATCTCTTGTGTTTTTGTTCCTTTTCTTCAATTTTCTTATCTTTTGTATAACATTTTTTTTCTTTTTTTGGTTTTTGATTCTCTCTTTTTCATTGTTGCATAGGAAATAGTCTTAGCTCTTATTTTCAAACGTAAAAAAAATCCAAGAAACGTCCTGTCAGACTCCGTCAATTTTATATCCTAGTCTTTCACATCTTGATGATCATTGTAATCTTCATTGTTTTTAGTGTCATTCTTTTATTACGTTTTGTATTTCTGTGTTTATTTTGTCCCAAGTATTTTTTTTTTATCTTTTTACAAGGAGGTATTGAATTTCCAGACAGTACTGTGTTGAGTGTCTTTCCCAAATTTCATGTTTCAGGGTGATCAGTGAATGATCCGACCTATACCCCAGTAAGATATTTGTATCCTCAAAATACCAAATTAAATAAAGATAAGAGAAAGAAGTCTCGTCTACTTTGTTGTAAAGGTGAAGGCTGTTTCCATGTATACCTTCTGATGCTTGGATTATTTTCCCTCTAGATATCTGTTAATATTAGTTCAGTCATCATATCTTCAACAGCTTTCTTGGCCTTGGGATTATTAACATGTTTGTAATTGAAACAGTCAAATTTCTTGTTCTAGTGTAACATTAAAATCTCCTACGACTATGATATCGTTATTATTGTACGCTTTTAATTTATGCGTAATTTCCTCATAGAAGGCTAGATTGTCCTTGTTAGGTCCATATCCATTTACTAACAGCAGCTCTTTCCTCCATAGTTGTAAAAGCTATAATGATATAATTTCCATTTGGATCTGTTTCAACTTTGTTTATTTCAAATTCAAAACTATTATTGAGAAGGACCGCAACCCCCCTGGAAGATGAACAATGAGATGAGAAGAAGCATTTATAGCCCCATTCTGATTCTATATATTTGTGCATTTCTTTTTGAAAATGTGTGTCCTGTAAACAGTATATAGAAAAGCTCTTTTTTTTCTAAGGTAATGAAACAACATCCCTTCTTTTCTTGCTATTTCCCTGACCTTGACAATTTAGAGATGATATTGTCAAGGCGCTGGTATTGTCTGTTCTATTATTCATTATGCATGTTAAAAGTCCACACTTTATTTATTTGTATAATGTTTTCACACATGTATATAATTGTAGAAATTAAACTTTTTTATTTTTAGTCAGCCGTTTGTCAAGGTCATGTTTCAGTGCCTGTAATGAAAAAAAACATGTTCCAACTAACACACTGCACTTAGCTCCACTAATCCAACTTACAAAATGCAAAAAAACAATACACACTGATTCTTTGATTAAAAAAAAAAAAAAAAAAAAAAAAAACCAACCATCCACCAGTTCAAGTGTAACACCATTCAACATTGTATACATCACTGTTTTCCCCTTTGGAAAAAAAACATGCATCTAATAACCAGGAATGTGAATGATCTTGTCCATTGTTCAAGAAGTACATCAGTTTGTTCGAAGTTGTAAATATGTTTTATATTTGCCCCTTTCCCCACTCCCTTGCATTCTGCATTCATACCACCGCTCACAGTCACACACTTAAACATAAGAACTAAACACAAAAAAGAAAACCATAAAAAAACACATAATCATACTTATCTTGGGTTCACCATCCATACACAACACCATTTTATTTATCATAATGTATGTTTCTATCATAATTCATTGTCAGGCAACAGAACGATGAAAAAAATGTTGATACCTAGTTCTTTCTTTTGTTTCACCACTGAAAGAGAACTATGAATAAGACGACTTCAGTACATTATCTTTGTCAGGGGGAAAAAAAAGTATCCTTTCCTTGAAGTCACTATTAAAAAAAAAAAATAAATAAATAATGATGAAACCCCTGTTCATCTGTGTTAATTGGGACACACGGAAAAGGCTCAAACAGCCAGTGTAATCAAAGAGTCTTTAAACAGGACATACCAGCACTACATATACCTAAGACAGTATCACTTCTAGCCTATCCTACAGTCATGAAGCACAAATGAATTTAAAAAAAAAAAAATGCCAGAGATGGAACTAAGTACTTTAAGTAGCCAACTCCAGACTGACAACAGCCTACAGTTGGACATTAACAGCCATACTTAAAGTTTTTGAACAGTGAAAAAAAGTTCTTAACAATCACAATGCGATGACAGAACAACCAAACATTACTACATAATCTAGTATAGTATACTTTTGATTTTGGCAATTAAACTCCTGAGGCATGAAATGAATGAAATGATGATTCTAATTTGCGTAATCTTCCATCTTTTCCCCTAACAGATCAAAACAAACGTGTCACGTGGCTACTTTGCATCTGCCTTGACCCTTGACCCTCGATCTGAACTTCCAAATGACACAACACCTTGATCAAGAATTTACAATGCACTTGATATACAAAAAAGCTTAGCTGGAAAGAAACAAGCAAATTTAAACCTTTTAAATGATTTTGAATAACCAAATTACTTCATAAACTTGAAAATAAATGTTTAAAACAACATCTGAAAACTATGGCTATCACTTATTACATGTCCAAAAAAAAAAAAAAAAAAAAAAAAAAAAAAAAAGTTCAATTTTAAGACAGACAATACCTTAACCAGGTCACTTTATCACTGGGCGTAGGTCTAATCTTGCACAAGCATTTACTTCTTTGTCCATGTAACACGATCAGCAGAATGCTTGAACTCTGCTGAGGATTGAACGTTGAAGATTTTACCATTTTGCGTTTTCATAATGACTGTGCCGTTTCTGGTCCAAGCTTGTGCGCACACACACTGGTATCACTTTTCACAGTACATAGCAGTGTGTACGCTCTGGGAGTCAGATCTTCTACAAATACTGTCTTGTACCTTTAAGACCTTTCCGCGCATAGAGCACAGTATCTCGAACACGTCACAACACGAATCGTACCACAATACCTCTTGGTTTGTTGGTATCTTTGGGCGGGTGTCGGTAGATCCAGCAGGTCGATGTGGTCCGACTCGGTGCACAGCCTCGATCTGCTGGCTCGTGATTTTCAGCTTCAGTTTGTGTTAAGCAGAGACAGCACCTTTGCTTCACACTCTTCCTGGGTCTCAGTTTTCCCCTCTTTTCACCCCATATATCCGCATATTATTTCTACGTATGTAGGCAGACACTTCTTCAGATCTGTGATCTGCAATTTCTGCCAGATGTCAGGCTTCCGCAAGCTGCTGTCGTAGGTCCTCTTCTTTCTTCTTTGCCTCTGAGACCTCTCTTTTCAGCTTATCATTCTCCCAACTGAACAGTATAGATGCTTACTCGGAGTTCGTTCACAGTGTCACAGAGTTTGCATAGTTTGTTCATGATATCAGAGTTGCTAACTTCATGATCACAGTCCTCTTCAATGGGAAAAACTTCCTCTGCAACAGTAGCTTCAGTCATGTCCGAGTTCCTTTTCCTCTCCCCATCAGCCATTTCCCCTCCAGAAACTGAATCAAATTTAGTCAACACTTTTTCACTTGAAGAAACAGGAGAGCTCAATCTTTTTCTTTTTCTTTTCTTTTGACTTAATTATCGAGTCATCTGACGCACTAGACACTGACTGAGACGAATCTGAACCACGTTGATGTTTACGTCTGACAGGTGTGCTGACACCATGTTTTCCTTCCATGTCAAGTTCACAGTTAAACATATCATGCCAAATTTCAAAGCACCTCAATCCTGTCGATTGGCCCAAATACTTGGCGTTGGTGTTGATGGCATCTGCGGTGTCACTCCTGGACCATCTTGGCATCTAATCCAGTCGATAATCAACCCCAAACGTTAACTGATAGCGGACGTCACAAATGTAGCGCCTGCCCCCACTTGAGCACCGGAAGGAACCCTGGAGCATCTTTTCACCGGAACAAAGGTACGTCACAAAACAATCCTTGTTAGCAAATGTGTTTCAAACTGCCGGAACCATTCTCGTTCCATGAGCCCTCCACATGGCCGCTATGGGCGCGAACGATTCTCCAGGTTTCGAATCACCACAAAGCTGAACAAAGACGAAGGTGACATTCAAGTGAGTTCACTCTTGTACGCAATGGAGGCGGACACAGAAAAGATCTGCGCTCAGTTTGGACTGTCAAATGCAGAACAGAAGAATGATGATGTCGTATTGATGAAGCTGAATTACTTCATACCCAAAAGAAATGTCATTCACGAGCACACAACATTCCACCGCAGAGACCAAAGAATAGGGGAAAGCATTGAGCAGTACGTGAGATGCCTTTATGACCTTGCCGAACATGCCAACTTCCCTGAAAAAGAAGAGACCATTAAAGATAGGCTAGTCCTAGGACTGCACGATCAAGACCTTTCCGAAAAACTCCAGCTTGAAAGTGAATTAACTCTTAGAAAAGCAATTACACTGGCCAGACAACATGAACAGGTGAAACAAGAATTGGCAGAGCAAAGAACAGGTCAGCACGTAGACCGTGTGCGCCACCTGAAGGGTGGGCAACATCACAGTCGCATTGCACTAGTACCAGTAGTAGTAGCGAAGGCAGTCAGTCACGTGCCTACAGACAACACTGCGGAAAGTGTGGGCATTCTCACGAGTTGGGGAACTGCCCAGCCAAGGGAAAGAAATGCCACAAGTGCAGGAAATCATCACATTTTGCCAAAGTTTGCAAGACACCAAAGAAGAAAACACAGGGCGTGCGTGAAGTGGAGACCACTGGGGAGGAGAAAAGAAAGAAGAAACCTTCTTGATAGGTGAAGTGAGATCAGCTAGCACTAGTGTTTGGCATGTACAGCTGGATGTAGAGGGAGTGCCAGTTAGCTTCAAAAACAACACAGGTGCAGACGTCAATGTCATCAGCAAGACACTCTGGGAACAGCTAGGAAAACCAAAGCTATCCAAGTGTGATCATGTCACCCTAACGAGTCCAGGGGATAAGATGAAGCAGATGGGTCACTTCCAGACAACACTCAGATCTCAGCCAACAACCATCTACGTCATTGACAGTCACGTATAAAACTCCTCAGCAGGGATACGTCAGCATTGTTGAACCTAGTCCAAAGAGTGGATGAAACCACATTCAGCACCCTGAAGTATAGGTCAGTTAAAATCAAGCTTAAAGAAGGGGCACAACCCTACAGTGTTAGCATCACCTGACGAGTCCCCATACTACATCAGGAAAAAGTGAAAGGGAACTTCAGTCAGTGAGGAACAAGGACATTACTGAAGAAATTACTGAGCCAACTGTACCCATCGTCAAATCCAAGAGCAGTATGCATCTGCACACCACTTGAAGAAATTGAACAACAATGTCCAACGTCAGAGATACATCATCCCACAACCGAGGAGATAATCCACAAACTCAGAGACTCTTCAGTGTTCTCAAAAGTCGACGCAAAATCAGGGTTTTGGCAGATCCCACTAGACCAGGACTCCGCAAAACTGACAACATTCATCACACTGTTCGCAAGGTCTTAATGAAGAGGTTACCATTTGGAATATCCAGCGCACCAGAAATATTCCAGAGAATCATGACAGAAAATCCTCGACGGCAGTGATGGTGTCATATACTACTTCGATGACATCCTGCTTCACACACAATCTGTGGCAGAAACATGAAAAACTCCTACAGAGTGTCAAGGAGCGGCTGAAGAATGTGGGACTGAAATTGACCAAAGAGAAGTGTGAGTACAAGAAATCCAAGATCACATGTCTTGGCCACGTCGTCAGCAATGAAGGGGTAAAGCCAGGCCCTAGCAAGATAGAGGCTATCAAGACATTGGGGGAGCCAGCAAACGTGGGAGAACTGAGATGTTTCCTAGGAATGATAAACTACCTGGACCGGTATGTTCCCCACCTGTTGACAACACTGAAGTCACTCAACGACCTATTGAAGAATGAGGCAGCATGGGGTCGGGGCAACAAGCAAAGGGAAGCATTCAAGAAGGTCAAGGAAATGCTCAGCAGTACTCCAACGTTAGCTTATTTTGACCCAGGCAACATAACAACCGTTTCCGCCAATGCAAGCAGTTACGGCCCCGGGGTGTGTTCTTCTCCAGAAACATGCAGCTTCTAGAACACTGACAGAAGCTGAGAAAAGGTACGCACAGTTTGAAAAAGAGTGCCTTGCTTCCATGTGGGCTTGCGAGAAGTCTGAACAGTATCTGATGGGCCTTGAATCATTCACACTCGAAACAGATCACAAGCCACTCGTACCAGTGATCAACAGCAAAGACCTGTCAAACACACCTCTGCGATGTTAACGCCTACTCATCAGGGGCCATAGCTACATGTCGTCGGTAACGGGGAAGTGACTTACTACCTCGCTGTAAGCTCAAAGGTTCGTTACTTGCAGATCCATATGTCAAGAGTAACCTTAACCTCGTGGTTTGCATTGGTTGAGGGGAAGGAAACGTACAACGAGGATAGGGCATGAGTTCGCCCTGGGTTGGATCAAAACGAAGCCATTGGACATGTTCAATGATCACAAAACTTCACACAAAGTTAAGATTTTGTCATCACAACATCTTCCACCTGACAGACACTCTCTGAGAAGACACTGAATTTGATTTGCACAGACTGAGACACGGAACTCGGGCCCCCTGCTCCACAAGTGTGTCTTTAGCTCCCAAGTTCGCCTGCTATGATAGCTGGCTTAGCTCTTGGTGTGTGTGTGTGTGGGGGGGGGGGGGGGGGGGGGGGGGGGGGGGGGGGGTAGGCTAAATCTTGTCTTCATGCCTGTGTGTGCCACTGTTACTCTGCGTCAGTGTGTGTGTGTGTGTGTGTGCATGTGAGTGTGACTTCATCATGTTATGGCCTTTAGTAGTTTTACCAAATTTGTTTTAGTTAAGCTGCTTTTTCAGTCTTGGTGTGTGTGTCTGTGTCAACGTGTTTGTGGGCATGCGTAGAAGGTTGGTAATTATTCAAGACATGCGCGCAGAAAAAGGGAATCTCTCTTTTTATCTGACCTTCACCCTTTACTTTCTAGATACTTCATAGGTAGATACCGAGACAAAACCCAGATGATATAGGTACGGAAGTAGAAGAATGCGCTGAACCCCCAGGGTCTGTACCCAGAGAGTTAATCTCGTTGTAGAAGTAAGTTTACCTATGACAAACCAGCCACCGTGGCGAAGTGGTTAGCGTCGCGGACTCCCGGCTGGGAGGTCGTGGGTTCGAATCCCATCAGAAGTCATGTGGGTTTTTCTGCCCCAACCGGCTCCTAGTTGACGCCAGGATATATTATGAAAAGGAAGCGTAGAGTACAGCCCTGTCATGTAGTCTCAGACCGAAATGGAAATCCGTAGCATCATCTTAATCATCATCATCCTCATTGTCATCGATCAGCATAAAAAAAAAATGTCTCAAGTTCTGTGGCCCTTCATGCCCTGCTCTCATGGTGACCTCAGTTTCGATGTCCTCTCCGCGTCTGTGGCCTTGGTTTGGTTCCGTCTGGGTCACCAGTATCGGCGGTCCATGGGGGCTGTCGCTGGGCGGACGTGGTGGTGCCCTCCGGAGGGAGAGCTCACTCACGCCGGCTCCGCGACTAAGCAATTATTGTCGTCAGTAGGGGGTGCGTATGTTAGATCAGAACAAGCGCCACTGAACACCACTGAAGTGACTCGGCAGCAGTGCAGTGTCTCCTCCGGGGGGTTGCCTCTTGACGACTTAACATTGACTGCTGCCTGTGGATTGTCGGTGCCGGGGGCTGCGGCGGGGGCCGACCGGGCCGTGGCTGTGGGACAGGGTGTCGGAATGAGCGGCGTGGGTGCACTGCCTCTGAGGTGGCGCAGAAGTTGGGACAGCAAAAAAAAAAAAAAAAAAAAGAAAAAAAAAAAAAGTTTACCTATGACATATAAGTACGGTCCCAGGTTAATGAGATTTAAGCCCCAGTGTGTGCACAAGCCAGGCAGGGACATAGTCGTATCCAGGAGTCCAATGGCCACAGAGGAAGTTTCAGATCTGGAAGAAGTAGTAGCCTACCACATCAATACGGTGAGGACTACATGGCCAGTGACCAACCCGTACATGAGCCGAATTCGTGCAGAGGACTCAGAGGGATGTGAATCTCAAATATGCCATGGAATATACTAAAACAGGCTGGCCACATCACAAAGACGATGTGGTACTAGCAGCCAGGGACTTCTTTGCCGTCCGTGGAGAACTCTGCGTATTTGATGGGATTCTACTGAGGGGAGACAGGATTGTGATCCCATCCCTGTGAGAGGGGAAATCTTGGAGTGGATCCACCATGGTCACCTTGGTATTGTCAAATGTCGTGAGAGAAGCCAAACAAGGAGTACGGTGGCCATGCATCTCAAAGGACATACAGAACAGAGTATCAGGTTGTAGACTTGCCTGCAGAAACAACCATCACAGAGCAAGGAACCGCTGATCACAACAGTGTCCAGACAGACCATTTCAGCACATCGCA
Organism: Conus betulinus; assembly: GCA_016801955.1. Lineage (NCBI taxonomy): Eukaryota > Metazoa > Mollusca > Gastropoda > Neogastropoda > Conidae > Conus > Conus betulinus. Next base: position 11,580 of record JADBJO010015509.1, read on the forward strand.
ATAGACATTTGTGAAGTTGGAGGCCAACACCACCTTGTGTTTGTTGACTGCAACTCAGCATGGATTGACATTTACTCTCTCACCCGTCTCAAAACAGCAGCAGTAATGGCAAAACTGAAGAGTTGTTTTGCAAGACATGGGATTCCAGAGACTATGGTGTCCGACAATGGCCCTCAGTTCAGTTCTTCCGAGTTTCGGAAACTCACATCTTTAAAGTCCTCACTATCCTCAATCCAACAGTGAAGCTGAAAGAGCCGTGAGAACAGCAAAGGGCATCATGAAACAGAAACAGTCAGAGCTGGCATTGCTCATCTACCAAGCTACTCCCCTTACCTGCATTGGGAGTGAGTCCGGCAGAACTGGCGCTGGGATGGAGACTCAGAACAACCTTGCCCACTCCACCGGAGACGTTCATGCCATGCACTGTACATCCTGACATGTGCGTGGGCATGGTGAAAAAACTGCAAGCGGACAACCAGAAAGTACTGCGACAAAGGAGCTCATCACCTACCAGAGCTTAGTCCTGGTGATACAGTCCTTATAAAGGAGGACAGACAGAAGGACTGAAGCGTCTGGGAAGGTGACTGGGGAGTGTGCTCCAAAATCGTACCTGATCAAGACAGCCGATGGAGAATTGTGGTGCAACAGACGCTACCTGTGGTCCAAAACTGCAGCAAATGGCTACAAGCAGAGGCAGCTGGGAACTGACATGGCAGTACCACTGTTTTCCAGGCAGCAGCAGCTACAGCAGCAGCCACCGCCACAGGCGCCTGCGCCAGGACAGCCTGCAGAGGGGCAACCACCTGCGCCAGGACAGCCTGCAGAGGGGCAACCACCTGCATCAGACACAACAGCAGGTGATCCATCACCTGCCACACTCTCACCACAACCTCTTGGGAGGCCACCAGATCTGGGTGCTCCGATCATCACATGTTCTGACCGTGCCGTGGTGAAACCAGCAAGATTCCGATGAAGGGCCCAGTTCCTACATCTTCTATGTGTGTGTGTACGTGTGTGTTTTTTGTGTAACACCTACGATGTGAAGTCGTATGGTTGTCACCTGTTTGGTGACGTAGGTATAGTCCTCAGTGTAGTGCGTCATATATATATAGTAGAAGGTGTCTTCATTGAGCTGTGTGTAGTGTAACACCTACGGCGTGAAGTCATATGGTTGTCACCTTTTTGGTGACATAGGATTCAGTGGTGCTTTATTTTCAGAAGGCCTTGTAATGGCCCCAATTCTAGACATGTGTGCGTGCTCCTTTTGCTTATAATTGCAGACAGGTTGTGAAAAAAAAAAAAAAAAAAAAAAAAAGGAGTGCAAGAAGCTGGACTGTAAACATTGAAAATGGTGCCCTACACAGCAAGATGTGCATGTAGACAAGATTTTGATTACTCAGACAAGTCAGAGCCGTCAAGCGAAAGTATCTCATTCTGACTGTGAATTACAGACAGAAATGCTGCGTTCACAATTTCACCAAGGAAAACCAAAAGAAAAAAAAAAAGAAAAACATTGTGGTGCCTGCAATACCCTCAGAGGACAGTGAGACCAAGCTTTATGCAATAAGTAAAGTAAACCTACTTAAAAGGGAAGGTGTTGTGTAAAGAAAGACAACCTATACTTTATTGTCCATCTCTCTATCCTTGATTACTTCCCTTTTATGTTGCGCATGCCATATTAGGAATAAATACAGTTAGCTTGATGCTCTGCAATCTCGGCTGCAGTTTGTCTGATATTGTCTGGATGAATTCCATCGAATAATAGCCCACCACTCAGTAATAACAAACACAACACCAGGATTAAAAAGCAAGCAAGTGAAGGCTTACATAATAGATGTTCAGGTTACCTTCCTGTCCAGTTACAAGGAAAGAACGTACAATAAACACAATATCAAATAAATCAAAATGATCACTAATCCAAATAAGCAAGACATCTTTCCTTCTTCTGAAGAAGCAGTGACAATAAGGAAAATAAATAAATAGTATGATATAAGAACATGATGAAAACAAATTAAGCACATGAAGATCAAGAGATGAAATGCCCACCAAACAATAAAGGAAAAAAAAAAATTATTGATAAGCAAGAAGTTACTTTTCCGTCCTTCAAAAATCCCCTTAACAACTTCTGTAAAATTTACACAAAAATGAAAAACTAAATGTTAGAAAAAAAGTATGTAGTCTAATCATATCCATAAGAACGTTAATTTAATACTATTGCTATCAGTTCACAGAGTCAATCTATGAAACATTTTAATTGTACAATGAGTGACAATTTAACATTATTTGGGAAAAGTAAATACCTTTCAAGATCTTCAATACAATTGATACCTTGGTTTCACTTGAGTTGGTTTTGACAACAGTTTCACAAGTAAGGGTCCACATACATGTCAATGTGTCACTTTTCTTAAGCATTCTAGCCTTCTTATTAATGTCCATGTTTCCCTTTGTAAGATGCTCATTTTGAAACGCATTGCAGCATTTCATGCTTGCATCTTGCTTCTTAAAACAACTCTGCAATTCTAGTTCATAAAAATGAACACTGACAAGTAGTGTATAAAGCTAAGGAAATGTCACCAACTCCCACAAAATGAAAGATTAGTCAAATTTTGAACTTATTAAGATATGCATATCAACAGAAAAAGGAGAAAAATACCTTTCCAATGATATATAAATATTTCTGTGTGTTCAAAAATGGAAAAGTTATAACCCTTTAAAGAGTCCCGTTAACACGGTAGCCATTTCAGGAAAAATGGCTTTAAAGTTTCCATACTTTCCAACCATTTTTCCGTAGCAACCAAGGTTTAATTTTGCTGTAAACTTATGAAAATGTGGGAAACAATCAAAATAATCAATGCAAACACTTTTATGATTGAATTTTATCCCCAGTCAGATATATATTGGTGTATTTAATGGCTGTTCTGGGCATTGAAAAATGAAAAATCTGATTTCTTTACTTAATAAATATAAGTGGGTTCTTGGAGGGAAAGAAGGTAGCTCTCTTGCACTATGCGTTAACATATACTGGACTCACAATTCATGAAATCCCATGATTAAAAACTGCACATACTCATCATTACCTTATTAGAAACCTATGCTTGTGCATTATTCTTTCTTCTTCCATTTCAGTTGCCTGAGTGGAATCTCTCTTGTCCTCTCACACACACACAGGCACGCACACACACACTATATCCCGACGTTCAAAACCTGTGCTCCCTCTCCTCTCCACACACATGCACACATATGTTGGCCATCAGCAGCTGGAATGCATTAAATGATCATTTTGATCTGCATGCAGTTACAGGAAAACTGTTACGCCATTTGCAGATCTGGCAGAGGTTGCCCATTACAGTTCATACCTGTATCTGTTACATACGTCGCTGTCAACAAATATTGCGACAGCATTGTACCTGACATCTGCACATTCTTCAATTCGTACAACTGGCTCCTCATTTTCTTTTTCATCTTCGATTTCGTGTCCAACAGGCTGAGACTGACACACGCCGGTCAGAGTCGATGGGGAAATCCCATCATCAGCTTCGCTGTCAGTTTCTTCGTTGGAATCGAAATCAAAATATTCCTTTTCATTGCTATTGCTGATGGCAAAATATTCATTTATAAGGCCACTAATTCCCTGGCCTTCATAATCGAAAATATTTCCTGATTTTGACGACTTTAACAGCGTTACAATACGTCAATCCATGATGATTATTTTTGGCGTGAAGCAACAACAAAGGCAAAACGCAATAGATTCCATTAAGCTGTGGCCAATAAAAGGCAGCATCTCTGCTGTTAACAGCTGAGTTACTAAGGCCATTTCGGTATTTGACTGCTGATTGGTTGGAAGGCTTTCTTTTGTGTACGACTTTGAATGCCTCCTAAAGGCTTTCTGATTGGTTAATTTTAAAAAATTGTGCACATATTCTTGAAATAGACACACTGAGCTTTTGAATAATGTGCAAACATGCAGGGGCTCTGCCAGGGATGTGCACTCGATTATCTGTTGAAAATTAGTTAATTTTCACAATCAATGCTGCTTAAAATTGATGACATGGAGTTAAAAAAATTCATTTAATCACATTTCTAGCTTACTTTAGGTAAAATCAGTGAAACATAATATGCTTTAATGGTTTTCCTATGCGTCAATACAAAAAATCTCATTTTACCCCAAAAAGACCCTAACCACTCTTTGCTGCCTGTCACAAATATCTGCACAAACATGCAGGAATGTGGTGTATGCCTTTAATGGTGGCTGTAGGCTGTATCATTCCTGTGCTGGATACAAAGTTAGACATAATCCTGACTGGCCCATGCTGTGAGATATGAATAACCAACCAGGCATGTGTTACCCACTAGGTAGTGTGCATGCATGTGTGTGTGTGGGTGGTGGTGGTGGTGGTGGTGGCTGTGTGTGGGAGGGGGGGGGGGTTGGAGGGCATGTTTTCTGAGATAGGATGTGTGTGTGTTTGCGTGCATGCATACATGCGAGTGTGTGTGTTTGGGGTTGGGATGTGTGTGTGTGTGTGTGTGTGTGTGTGTGTGTGTGTGTGGTGTGTGTGTGAGTGTGTGTGTGTGACATGGCTATTCTGAGAGCACTGTCATCTGGCTAAATTATAAACAAAGAAACAAACAAAACATTGCATTATGTGTGGCTTTGGACTTAAATTTACTGTCTGTTTCTACAGAGAATATTGGCCAAGATCTTGTGTATTGTCAAACTGTTTTTCACATGCTACATGTATCCAGCAGTTGCATGAAGCACATTTAAACTGTTCGACTTCAGCAATGTTTTGATTGTCATCTTCGGAAACATAAAGCGCATCTAGCTGCTTGGTGTTCAGACAGTTCAGCTTCAAATTTATCTTTATCGCTACTGTCAGGTTTCTTTAGCTTTAACTTGGAATCCTTTTTTATTTTTATTTTTATTGAAAAAAGTCGGCATTGTGGTTCGAATTTCTTGTTTGATGGAAAGGTAGTCTCTTTTTCAATTCTGTAGATGAACAATTCAGAAGTGCACATCCAATACTGTAGGTGTCCTGGAGACGCTTAAGTACAGCTTGTAATGTCTCTACATTATCTGTCTTTTTGACTAATTGTATTATATCACTGGCTTTACTGAGGGCAGCAAATTTTAACCTTTCAACGTTAGAACTGTGCTTGGGTTTATCTTGGCAAAGCAGTGCTTTGAATAGACTAACATTATCTTCTTCCTCAGTGTCATCATTTACTGCTTCAGTTTGCTTTGGGTCACTTTTGTGAACAGCATGTATGTGCTTGCATGTAACAGCCCCTTTCCAGGTCGCTCTCTTCCAGAGCATTGGCAATAGAAGATGTTGAATGGCTTGAATACATTTTCCTACCACATCTTCTCACAAATTGAGATGTATTTTTTTCCACCTCTTTCTTCTTCCAAAGTACAAATTCATCTTCGTTTTGAAATGTTTTGCTGTACATATCTATGTCAGGCTGGTGATGATGTTGTGGTGATGTATCAGCTCTTGGAGAGTGAAACAACGGAAATCAGGACATATGTGACATGAACAGTGTGGATTGTTGGCTTGGATGTGATCTTCTGAAGGGTGTTTGTGAGTTTTGTGTTTGGATAGTGCTTAGCGTGTGGTCATTACTAAGTTACAGGAGGGGCAAACATACCGTCTTTCCTTGTAAGACTTTGGGTGTTTGTATGATGGTGGTTGGGTGTTTGGTGCGTCTGTGTCATGTGCTCCCTGTGGTGTTGCCCTGTTTCTCCATGTGGTGTTGCCCTGTCTCTCTGTGGTGTTGCCCTCTCTCCCTGTGGTGTTGCCCTCTCTCTGTGGTGTTGCCCGGTCTCTCTGTGGTGTTGCCCTGTCTCCCCGTGGTGTTGCCCTGTCTCCCTGTGTGGTGTGCCCCCTCGTGGTGTTGCCCTGTGGTGTTGCCCTCTCTCTCCCTGTGGTGTTGCTCTCTCTCCCTGTGGTGTTGCCCTCTCTCCCTGTGGTGTTGCCCCTCCCTGTGGTGTTGCCCTCTCTCCCTGTGGTGTTGCCCTCTCTCCCTGTGGTGCTGGCCCATTCCCTGTTGCATTGGTGCCCCTGTTTCTCTTCCCTCGTGTTGATGTGGTGCTCTGCCTTCTCTGTGGTGGTGATAACCCTTCCCTGTGGTGTTGTTGCTGCTGCTCTTCCCTGTGGTGGTGTTGGTGTCCCCCTCCCCTGTGGTCGTGGTGCCCCCCTTCCCTGTGGTGTTGGTGGAGGTGCCCCCCTTCCCTGTGGTCATGGTGCTGCCTCCCTTCCCTGTGGTTGTGGTGCCCCCCTTCCCTGGGGTGGTGGAGGTGCCCCCCATCCCTGTGGTGTTGGTGGAGGTGCCCCCCATCCCTGTGGTGTTGGTGGAGGTGCCCCCCATCCCTGTGGTGTTGGTGGAGGTGCCCCCCATCCCTGTGGTCATGGTGCTGCCTCCCTTCCCTGTGGTTGTGGTGCCCCCCTTCCCTGTGGTGTTGGTGGAGGTGCCCCCCTTCCCTGTGGTGTTGGTAGAGGTGCCCCCCCTTCCCTGTGGTCGTGGTGCTGCCTCCCTTCCCTGTGGTTGTGGTGCCCCCCTTCCCTGTGGTGTTGGTGGAGGTGCCCCCCCCATCCCTGTGGTATTGGTGGAGGTGCCCCCCATCCCTGTGGTCATGGTGCTGCCTCCCTTCCCTGTGGTTGTGGTGCCCCCCTTCCCTGTGGTGTTGGTGGAGGTGCCCCCCTTCCCTGTGGTGTTGGTGGAGGTGCACCCCATCCCTGTGGTGTTGGTGGAGGTGCCCCCCATCCCTGTGGTCATGGTGCTGCCTCCCTTCCCTGTGGTTGTGGTGCCCCCCTTCCCTGTGGTGTTGGTGGAGGTGCACCCCATCCCTGTGGTGTTGGTGGAGGTGCCCCCCATCCCTGTGGTCATGGTGCTCCCTTCCCTGTGGTTGTGGTGCCCCCCTTCCCTGTGGTGTTGGTGGAGGTGCCCCCCATCCCTGTGGTGTTGGTGGAGTTGCCCCCCATCCCTGTGGTCATGGTGCTGCCTCCCTTCCCTGTGGTTGTGGTGCCCCCCTTCCCTGTGGTGTTGGTGGTGGTGCCCCCCCTTCCCATGGTGATGTGCTGTCGGTGGGCTTCCTCTTTCGCCCAGAGCTGGCTGCCGAACTATAGGAGTGCTCACAAAAGGCATCTAAGTCAGAGGCATCAAATGTAGCCTGAGAAGGCATCCACTGCCACACAGGTGTTATGTCGACGGCCTTTCTGACAAACCAGCGGGGGAAGCGTTCATACCTGGTTGATTCATTCAGGTAGGTTCTCAGACCAGAGCATGGTCCAGTCAGGTGCAGGAACAGCCTGTTGTCTAGTGCAGCAATGACAGAGAGACAACAACCACCACAAAACCACACACACTGCTGCAGGTTTGCACAGGATAGTTCCTGCAACAAGCATCGCATGTATGGTTATGAGATAAGGGGGGTCATGGTGTACATCAGCTGAAGAAATACATCTCTCAGCTGAGTCAGTCCAAAATGCTGGGTGCACTGAGAGAGAACCAGCAGCAGATCTGGTGGGCAACCCCAACCCTGGCTGTCGCAGTATCGAATGACAGGGACGTCCGTCAGTTCCACTGTTACAAGTATCCAGTGGCTACCTGACCTCTGTGATGTGGCAAAAAAGGTAGATTTATTGGCACCATTCTTACCAACATTGGCAAGCAAAGCCAGACGCTGTATATTGCTGAGATCTCTCCATCTCGCCATACCAGCCAGCTCATCAGGTGTTTGCACCGTGATGCGGAGTGCAAGGGTGGCATTCTGCACCTCGTTGATGCGGTCCAGACCCCACCATGTGGCTGGAGCACAGCCATCCATTAGGCCCTTCTCCACACAGCCTGACCAACTCATCCGGGATACTGCCTGCAACAAAAAGAGGCCATACTTATATATTTCTTATGTACTGATCTGAAAAAGACAGGATCATCTTCAGCTTAACAGAAATACAGTGTTTTGTTTTTTTCATCCATCCACCTTAGTGGGTGAGTATTGTTTTTGGTCTCGTCTTTCTGTTTGCTTTTTTTGTTTTTCCATATGTACTCTAAGTATCACTAACAGATTTTACATATATTTATTCTTTATCATTCATTCCGGTTGATTACCCACTTTCGGTCAGTTCCCGTGACATAACATGTTACATTCAACAAATAAAATGTAATTGATTCCTTTGACGATCACGAGTAGGAAATGAAAAAACTATAACAATTAATTCTGCCAGGAAGGGTTTACTTGGTGGTGAATTTCAGACCCTCAACTGTTGGCCCTTGTTTTATGTATTTGTTTTTTCTCTTTTTGGGGGGGGGGGGGGGGGGCAGTTATTATTTGTTGTTTTACATCTATTGATAAGTGCAATAATTTAAATGGAGTTTTTTTATGTTCAGCAGGCCTTACTATGAAGGTACTGTGCAGTGTTGACCTCGGTCCAAACAAAAGTGAAAATAACTGGAACAAAACTTTCCTTTTGGTAGTCGACTAGTGTGCCAGTAAGTTGTTTTACTGTCAAGCTGCAATCATTTTCCCCACAAACAATAACTAAGACACCAAAATGATACAAGTTATTAGCCATTACATTTTGGTTAAACATGGCACACATTTCATTTTAGTGTACCACTAGTATACACTAAATGAGACAAAAAATTAATACACCCCACTTCTTTCACTTATTTCTGATACAAGCTTGCCAATTTAAGCACCATTACTCAATCTAAAAATAACAACCAACATCGACACACAGTGTGCATACCATAATATGGTAACATCCGTCAAGTTGGGAAGTTCCAAATTAGGTCTTGGAACTCCACCAGGTTCTCCGTATCAAGGCACGAATCAATCCGCACCTCTCTTGGCTTCAGGTATGCGCTCTGGAACCAGCGCTGTTCCTGTCGGAACATCACATATTGGTCATTCCTCCTTTCAGGAGATTTACCTGGCAAGAAAATATATTTCAACATTATTAAAAGGTGCACCGCATAACAAAAAAGTGTTTCTGAGGCCTATGGCATGAATCCACAATGAACTAGAATGGCGAAGCCAATATGACTCACATTTGACCTTCACACTGAGTGAATGTCATCCGGCAAGGTCATGTGGTCACGCCATATACCACAAACTCAGTACAAGATATGATTGTAGTGGTCATGGTGTCTGATAATATAGCAATGTTCGTGTTTTTAACGTTTTCCTCTGGCTCCAGTGACCTTGACCTTGAGTGAAGGGTCACTCATCAACACATAATCTTAAGCTTACTTCATAAATCACAATTGTGCAAAGTTGGATGATTTAAGTTGAAACTGTCAAGGAGAAAACTCCTACTTTCACTTCAATCTTTGAAGACTTTCTTCCCTGGCCGCTGTGACCTTGAGCTTTGGTGAAGGGTACATATCCAGGTATGTTTCAAAAGGTTTTGCCATAAGCTATACTCCTGTAAAGTCTGTTGGACTTAAGGCGAAATAGGCTTTGAGAAGAAGCCAATTTTGCGACCTTGACCTTGGGTGAAGATAGTGTAACGAAACGTGTTCTGAAACATCTTGTTACAAATAGGAGCCCCGTGGTGAGTTTTGTGACTCTCGCTGTCATAGTGTCCAAGAGTATTTTCCCTAGCTGCTGTGACCTTCACTTCAGTGAAAGGTGTACATCCTGGTATGTTTCAAAAGGTCTTGCCAAAAGTTATATTTGTATATAGTTTGTTTGACTCTAGGTGAAATAGGCTTTGAGATTCTCAGCTTCAATTTTTCAGAAAGGGGATTGAGCAGACGACAGATCTGTCGACGAAAAGTTTTTTTTTACAAATGGGGAAGAAATTTAGTCTAAATAATTAATTTACAAGGTAAGGAAAAGAGTCTGTCATCGATCTGTGGTGTCAAACACCTGTTTGTTTCCAATCAGAATTCAGACTATGTTAGGTATACCGAAAGCACTTACTGCCCCTTTATTTAGGCTGTACTTGCCATATCATATTAACTGTTAATAACACTACAGACATCTCTGGTTGCATCAACCATAAACTTCACTTTATTTTCCATACATGTACAGAATGAAATAATATACAGGCTTGTGTACTTCAGTACTCTTACATTCAAAGTTCAAACCAACTTATTTTCTCCAAATGAATCGACATGTATTTTGCAGAATCAATAGACACAAAAAAAAAAACACCTAGCACTCTCTCCACAATGAATTATATTATTCAATTCTAACTAGCATTAAAATGTATACAGTTACAGTTATGTGTTGTGTCAGTGTCACTGTTAGAAATAGTGTAGAAAGAGAACTCTACAATATATTTTTATTTATGAAATATTCTTACAATGAACACACAGACAAAATTGAGTGAAACACTGACACTGAACGAATGACTTATGTCCCAAGCAAGACAGTAGAAGTAAATATTCATAATTAAGAAAAGATGAAAGTCAAGAGGAGAAATGCACACAGCCCATCACCATAGTTCACCACACATTAGAAAAAAAGGCAGGTTCTTCAGCTACGCAGCACATCCACCACCAATATACAGTAAAACCTCTCTTTTGGGAGACCACCCTGAATTAAGACCACTGTTTCCAAGCACAAACTGACAAAGGCTTCTTTGTCTTACTATTTTGGACCTCTCTAGTTTAAGACCATTTTCTTCCTGGCAAAAAGGGGTGGTTGCCCAAAAGGGGTTTCACTGTAATTGTGTAAATCAAATGGATACTACAGAAAGAAATGAAATAAATACATTCAAGTATTTTTGCAGAATGCAAAAGTAGGACAGAAAAAAAAAAAAACACCTAGCACACTCCACAATGAATTATATTAGTCAATTTTGACTAGCGTTAAAACGCATACAGTCATACTCATAGTCATGTGTTCTGTCAGTGTCACTGTTAGAAATAGTGTGGACAGAAAACTGTACAGTATATTTTGTTTATT
>JADBJO010015509.1:30000-35000 GCA_016801955.1 Conus betulinus
CTACTGCTCATCTGCGCTCTGTATAAGCCAGGTGAGCTGAAGGGATCAGGCAGTCTCTACAGTAGTTCTGGCAGTGCAACTTCCCAGCAGCCAAAGAGGGACTCCTGAACGAGTTGCTGTGGCAGTCAGGCGACTGTAACTTTCTCAGCGCCTAGTAAAGGTTTTTAGAGAAAAAAAAAATGGTTTGTTGTTCTTTGGTATATCTTATGACTTGATAGGGTGATAGAAGGAAATTGTTTGTAGAAAATATGTTGTTGATGAGTGATCGGAAAAGGAGGTGGCTTAGCTGGTTCATGGCTTTATGATGAAAAAAGTTTTGTTTATTCTGTCTTGTAATGATTTATTGATAGTAAGTTCCGGAAGTGAGCGATGGAAACTATCGTGTATTAATGGTTGTGGAGAAAAAAGAAACACCCGAAGGTGGGGGGGGGAGGGGGGGGGGGGGGGGGGGGGGGGGGGGGGGGGGGGGGACCCTGAAAAGCACTGTCTTCACCACATTTTGAGCAGTCCTGTACCACCCTTGGAAGGCGTGCGCTGTGCTGACGATGGGTACAAGCACGCGCAGGACACGCCATTAAGATATCAAGGGACATAACGGCTCCTGAACAGAGGTAAATCAGACTACAGGATGCAACTCATAACAGCTTAAAATAGTATCCCCATGCGTGTACCAGCCCGTATTTCATGACTGCAGAGCCCACTGGCAAAAGAAACCACCCTCCTGCTGCCGAGCACACCCCACAGACCCAACCACCCCTGCCCACATATTAATGGTTGTGATACTACGTATTTAAACCATCCTTTGATATGAATAATGAATGTGTATTTGTTGATGAACAAGATTGTGTGGAAATCTTTCCATGATATGTGTTTAAGGGGCTGTTACCGTTACTAATGAATAATTTTGTGAAGGGAAATCCTTCTCTGAAATGAAGTGATTATGTGAAATATAAAGTAACTATTGGTTATGAATACGATTAATAAGCATGATGCTAGATAATCAAGGTAGTTATCAGTTCCCCCAGGTAAAGTCGTTGTCCTGGCGTGACCGGAAACCCACTGCTAGAGGGTCTGAGCGTAGCCCTTGTCTCCACCTGGCTGAGGGTGTGGAGAGGTCGACAAGGGAGTCGACAGTAACCCGACCTACCACTGCGCCCGGGTCTGGGGCGTAGCCAAGATCTACTCCTTGTCTCCACCCTGCTGGGGTGTGGAAAGGTCGAGGAGGGAGTCGACAGTAACCCGACGTGCCAGTTGTGCCAGAGCCGCCTGCTACCGAACCAGAACCGCCGATTTTGAGGTATTTGACCTGTTGGGCTAGTCGTACTAGAGCCGTCGTTTCTACTGTTCAGGGGCCGTCGCTTTTGTGGTGTCAACATCATGTTTGTGTGCGATGCAGCTTTTGTTGTGTTGAAGCCGTCTCTCCTGTTGTGGACAGAGCCGTCGCTTCGGTTTTGTGTGGACTCTGCGAGCTGGTCCTCCTGACTGTGAGTCCCAGGAGAGGACTTCTTCTACAGCATTCTTCACGAGAGACTTGTGACGTTCAAAGAACAGTCGTGTTGGGCAGACGTGGTCAAAAGAAATAGATTAATACACATGTACTTTAGTGTGTTGTACACCTAGTGTTACGACGTACGCTTTATTGAATTTGTTGTATATTGATGTGTCTTTGTATATTTTGTGTGTTGATGGCTCGGGCAACATCAAAAAAGAAAACATTGATTTGTTGCCTGGCTGTCCATGTTTCGAATGTGTGGGTGCGTGTGAATTAAAAATCGTACACGCATCCGAATTTCTGTGGGTCAGACAGACACACGCACCAACGCATCCGTAACAATAGGGTTAGGGGTTAGGGGTTAGGATGAGGGTGAAGGTGAGGGTTAGGGTTAAGGTTAGGGTAGGGGTTAAGGTTTGGGTTAGGATTAGGGTTAGGTGTTAGTCTTAGGGTTAGGATTAAGGTTAGGGTTATGCTTAGGGTTATGGATAGGGTTAAGGTTAGGGAAAGGGTTAGGGTTCTGGGTTAGGGTTAAGGTCAGGGTTATGGTTAGAGTTAGGGGTAGAGTTAGGGTTAGGGTAAGGGCTGCGTTAGGATGACAGTCAGGGCTAGGGTTAGGGCCTGGGTTAGGCTTAGTTAAAGTTAGGGTAAGAGCTACCGTTAGGTTTAGGTTTAGTGTTAGGTTTATGTTAAGGTTAGGATAAGGGTTAGGGTTTACAGTGATCGTTTTGGTTTACGGTTAGGGTAAGGGGTTTAGGGTTAGGGTTTAGGTTAGGGTTAGGGGTTAAGGATATGTTTAGGGTTAGGATTAGGGTTATGTTTAGGGATTAAAGTTAGGGTTCAGTTAGGGTTAGGGTTATGGCTAAATGTTAACCTTAGGGGTAGGGATAGGGGTTGGGTTATGGTTAGGGCTGGGGTGTCAGGGTTAGTGGTTAGGGTCAGGGTTAGGGTCAGGGTTATGATCAGGGTTAGGGTTAGGGTTGGGGCTAGGATTTGGGTCAGGGTTTCAGGTTATGGTTTATGGTTAGGGTCAGTGTTAGTGTTAGTGTCAAGGTTGGGGTTGGGGTTAGGGTTAGGGTAAGGATTAGGGTTAGTGTTAATGGTTAGGGTTATGGTTAGGTTAGGGTCAGGGGTTGGGATTAGGGTTAGAGTTAGCATCAATGGTTAAGTTTAGGGGTAGGGTGAGGGTTAGAAGTTAAGCTTAGGATTAGGGTCTGGGTTAGGGTTTGGGGCTAGGGTCAGGGATAGCTTTGGGGTAGTGGTTATGGGTTATGGGTTAGGGTTACGGTTAGGTTTAGGATTTGGGTAAGGGTAGGGTTAGAATAACGATTAGGGCAAGGGTTAGAGTTATGGGTTGAGTAAGGGTTAGCATTAGGGTTAGGTTAGGTTTATGTTAAGGTTGAGGGGAGGGTTAAGGTTTGGGTTCACAGTTGGGGTTGGGTTTAGGGTCAGAGTTTAGGGTTAGGTTTAGGTTAATGTTAGGGGTTAGCATTAGGGTTACGGTTAAAGTTAGCATTAGGTTGAGGGTTAGGGGCCTAGGGTAAAGGTTAGGATTAGGGTTAGGGTTTTGAGTTAGGTTTTAGGGTTAGGTGTTAGAGTTAGGGTTAGTGGTTAGGGTTATGGTTAGGTTAGGGTTAGGGGTTGGGGCTAAAGTTGGGTTAGCGTTAGGGTTAGGGGTTAGGATTAGGGTGAGGGTGAGGGTTAGGGTTCTATCCTTTCCTATCTCCCTTCGTCCCTGTCTTTTTTTTTTCCTACTTCTAGGGTTAGGGTTAGAGTTTTTTTCTCCTTCCATCCCTCTCTCCTTCCCTCCCTCTCTCCGTCCTACCTTTTTTTTTTTTTTTTTTTTTCTTTTTCTTTTTTCTTTTTTTTTGGCGTTTTCCGTTTTGCGCTTTGCCACTTTGGTTTTGCGTTTTACGTTTTTTGCGTTTTGTGTCCTGATTTTCCGTTTAGTGTTTTGCGTTTTGCCTTTTTGCCGTTTTTGTGTTTTTTGTTTGTTTGTTTGTTGTGTGTTGTGTTGTGTTGTGTTGTGTTGTGTGTGTGTGTGTGTGTGTGTGTGTTTTCCTCCTTCCTTCTCTTGTTCTCTCGGTCTGTCCCTCCGTCTTTCTCCCATTCACTCCCTTTCTTCCTCCAATTTTCTCTCCTTCCTCCTCCATCTCTTCTTCCCTCCCGCTATCCCTCCTACCCTCTCTCTCTTTCGCTCCGTCTTTCTCTGTGACATGTTGTGTTTTTAGTTTTGTGTTCGGCGTTTTTTGCGTTTAACGTATTTATTGTTAATGGAGCGCTCTGAGTGCTTTTCAATCCACACTGGTTTACACAACGAGTATATCTGTTTTGCGTTTTGTGTTATGTTTTGCGTTTCGCGTTTTGTGTTTTAGGTTTAGCTTTATGGGTTTTTTTTGTTTTGCGTTTGCGTTTGTTTGGTTTTTGCACTTTGCGTTTTTACGTTTTGCTTTTTGTTCTTTGCTTTTTGCTTTTGTGTTTTGTTTTGCTTTTGGTGTTTTTTTTTTTTTTTTTTTTTTTTTTTTTTTTTTTTTTTAATTGGCGTTTTTCTTTTGGTGTTTACTGTCCGGGATTTTTTCTTTGTTTGCGTTTTCCGTTTTGCTATGTCTTTGTTTGTTTTGCTTTCGTGCTTTGTGTTTTGATTTTTCCATTTAGTGTTTTGCGTCTTAGTTATTACCTTTTGCTTTAGGGTTTTTACCTTTTTCTGGTGGGTTTTGCCTTTTGCGTGTTATGTTTGCGTTTTTTCTTTTTGTGTTTTGCGTTTTTGTTTTTTTGCGTTTTCTAATTCGAGTTTTCCTTTCGGCATTTTGCGTCTTTGTTTGTTTGTTTTTGTCTGTTTAATTTTTTTGTTTTTGTTTGTTTGTTTGGTTTCTGTGTGTGTGTGTGTGTGTGTGTGTGTGTGTGTGTGTGTGTGTGTGTGTTTTCTGATTTGGTTTTTACTTTTTTGCGTTTTCTGACTTGGGTTTTGAGGGGTTTTTTTTTCTCTTTTTTTTACGTTTTTCCCTTTCTCGTTTTGTGTGTTTCGCTTTTTCTGTTTTGCATTTTACGTTTCGCGTTTTTGTGTTTTTATTTTTTCATTTAGTGTTTTTGCCTTTAGCCTGTTTGCTATTCGGTTTTGGCTTTTGCGTTTTGTATTTAGCACTTTGATTTTTTGCGTTTTGCTTTTGGGGTTTTGCGTTTTATTGCATTTTTCCATTTTTCTTTTGCGTTGCATTTTGCAGTTTTCCATTTTAAAATCGCCATTTTCCCTTTTGCATTTGGCGTTATGCATAGTGCGATTTGCCTTTTTCTTTAACGTTTTGGTTTTGCGTCTTTTGTTTCGCGTTTTTCCGTTATTTGGTTTGCGTTTTCTATGTTATTTGTTTTGCTTTTGCGTCTTTTAGTTTTGTTTCCCCGTTTAGAGGCTGTTTTTCGTTTTGCACTTGTTTCTTTTGTGTTTTGCATTCATTCTTTTGTCTTTCCGTTTTTCTTTTTTTGCGATTTGCGTTTTTCGCTTTGCATATTGTTT
>JADBJO010015509.1:42500-43544 GCA_016801955.1 Conus betulinus
GGCATTAAGGAAAGGAAAGCCTATAATTTACCAAAAAGGAGAGAAGAGAAAGAATTTGATGAAAAATAAATTAATAGATTGAAAAGCCTAAATATTCTGGTCTATCATTCGATCGATCGATCAGTAGAAAACAGGGGGGGGGGGGGTTTATTTACAATGAATCAGCTCACACCAAAATGGTATGAACATTTCTCTACAGTGTATTTAATCGATATGATAACGATCTTGAAGATGAACCACTGTTTAATGATCAAATAACAAGAAATGAAGACACACACAGTATAAAACACATCAAACTTTGGAAAAAGTGCTGGCCAGACAACGTAGTGGGAGAAATGTTCAAATGTGCCAACTCTGTTGTAGCTAATTTCTTGGTTTTATCTTTTTAACATAGTGTTTTGATAAGGGAATCTTTCCAGAATCTTGGTCTTAATCTATAATAGCTTCTCTTCACAAGAAAGGTGATAGTAACAATCCTGACAGCTATTGAGGTGTTGCACTGACGAGTATTAGTAAAATATACAAAGGCCTTATTTCATTCCTTACCTTACCTCTCCTCTGTTCCCTCTCTCCGAGAAAAGGATAGGGAACCTCCATATCTATCTTCGTCCTTTTTCTCCTTCCCTTTTCCTCCCCTTCTTCCTTCCTTCTCGATCTTCCGCCTCCCACTCTCCTCCTTACCTCCCTCTCTCCACCTGTCCTTCTCTCCTTCCCTTCCCATGCTTGCCTGTACTGCAAAAAAAAAAAAAAAAAAAACCGCTCTATCTTCTCCCTCTCTCTTCTGTCTCTCTCGTCCTCTCCTCTCGTGCCTCCGTCTGCTCGCCCCTCCCCCCCCCCATCTCTCACCCAAAAAAAAAAAAAAAGGGGGGGAGGAAAAACCGCTCGTCTCTCCCTCATCCTCTTCGTCTTCTATCTCTCGCTAATCTCTACCTGCCTATTCTCTCTCGAGTTCCATCTGTCCTCGCCTCCTTGCTTCATGTTTGGGGTTTTTTTGATCCCTTTTGTCTCTCACTTTCTCCATTGCTGTCCATTCTCTCTTCCCGC
>JADBJO010015510.1:0-12500 GCA_016801955.1 Conus betulinus
TTTTTTTTTCTATGGCTGGATTTCTGGCCACAGTCGGAGAAGTGGCAGCCATAAATGTTCCAAAGTGGTAGAAAACATGAACACCGACAATCACAATAAATACATTCTGATTTCAACATGAATCTGGTTCCCAGCCACTGGCACATTCAAACATTCACACCTGACACAACTGGGCTGTTCTGTGCCAACCATCCAGTACATGGAAAATGTGACTTCATGGCAAAGACGCTGCAATAGTCAGAAGTCAAACAGAACAATTACTCTTTAATTTAGGGACCCAATACCCTCAATGTGTCTGCAAAGAGATACGCTCTTCCTAAGTCAATTACCGGTATGTATGATGACTGTATTTTCATCTGTGTATAAATTAGATCAATACTGTTCACATCCAAAGGAAAAACAACTAAAGCTGTGATAAATATGGTGGACTTTTTTTTTTTTCTTTTTTTTTTTTGAGTGCGTTCTTGTTCCTAAACAAAATTACAGAACTCAAGAGCTCCGAGTATTTGTGAACCAACCTATCTGATCAAAATGAGTACAGCCATAGATTTAAAAAGTATTCATCAACAGAAGAATTAATTCCAGAATTACAACAAAAAAAATCAAAGTTTTGCACATATGTACTCATAAATATTAAATAAATAGGAAGTCAAAATGCTTATCTTCACCCCCCCCCCCCCCCCCCCCCCCCCCCCCCAGCTGAACAAAAACTGCAATGTTTTAGCGCTTCAATACTCTTTGCAACACTGATTCCACCATTTGATTTCTAAAAAAAGGAAAAAAAAACACCTCACCATAAGCCAGATACTTTAGAAACAAGGTCATGTCTGTAAGCTAGGCCAAGTGAAGAAATAAATAATATGTAGAAAGTTCACTGGCAGGACCACAACTGATGACCGAATGAAAAACACTCAAAGCATAGTTAATGTACATTTGTAAACCAGAATGGTCACTTTGAAATGTGAATTCTGAAATACAAAACAAAACAGAGACCCAAGGCCAGATGAAATAATGCAAACAGACCAGACAGACTGCATGCCACTATCTTGTTTGAATCATCGTTTATGCCTCTAGCTCTTCCTGCGGCTCATTTTGCCTTAAGCTGTAAGGGGCAGGTAAGACCTAGAAAACTTACATCTCCTTTTCTGCACACCTGTTTTGTTCATTAAAAGAAAAAATTGCCTCGTAAAATTTCTGTACTGAATCTCTGGAATTCCACCAGTGAAATATAATGCATCAAATTTACCTCAATGATAAAAGCATGCATAAATAATCATTCTAACACAATGTTCGGTAGATTGGTGACCTTACCGGCAAATATGCACAACTTCTTTATCTATTAACTTATTTTTATCACAATCATTCTCAAAGCCTAAAAATAATCTTTTGTGTCTGCTGAAAACATTTCGCAGACATCACAACAGAAAAAAAAAAATGCTCATAAATAAAGAGTGACTCTACTACTTGAACACTGAAAATCTCGCTGAAAATCTGTTAAACTGATTTTACTTCATACACACCTGCGTCATACCCAGAACAATGCAGACCTTTTGATTCAAGCAAACAAACCTTCATGTCAAAGCACTGATAATAAAAGCTTGTTATTAAACTTAATGCGGCTGGACCAAGCATCCTCTTTCTTCTTGCTTTCTTATCTCCAGTGCCATTCCATGGGTACTGCTCCTACTCTGCCAGTTCCTGCTTCTCCACACACAGCGGAACTATGGTCTCCTGACATATCCCATTTTTGGCAATGCACAGGGACTGATCCATTCATCAATGACTTATTCCAGCTGTGGAGACAATGAACTCCTGCCCAGACACTTCAGTGGTGTTCCATTGTACAATTTCTCATTCCACACAGACAATTAACTACCCCCCCCCCCCCCCCCCCCCGACCCCCCCCCCCCCAGGCACCCCCCCCCCCCCCGATGCTTAGTCAGTCAGTCATGGAGCTAACATTAATGACCATTCTCCTCTGCAGGGTGTCACCATGTCCATGACCTGAAAGCCCCCGTGGTCAAAACTCACCTGCGGCATGGGCGGAAAAGGAGATCTGAACTGAGGTCACCACGGCATCAGGGCTTGAACATGCTTAAAGTCAGCAACAGCTAAACATACATCCCATCCCATGATTTGAGACACCCCAGACAAACTTCCAGATTCAGCACTCGCCTACTGTTCCTTTTAAGTTGTACCCTGGAACTTCAATGTATCTTTTAAATAATCATCTAATCCAACTCCGCATGCATTAGGTATGGTTGCTGACCTCTTATAAATACTTCCCCAAATAATTTAAAACTTCTACAGACGTGGAACAAATCTTGGATTATGAATGAAAAAAAAAAATTCAGCCAGGCCATGTAGTAGTTGATATATAGATTGAAAGAGTTACTTCCTGCGAACCTTTTCTTTCAACTGGACATGCACAATACATGATATCAGCATTTACATCACTTGAAAGTTTCAATATTCCACGAAAACATATCACTTTGTAGATCATAATCAGTTCATAGTAGCTTCACAGTGTTCACAGTCTGTACAAAATCTGTAATAATCTGGATTGATTTATCAGTTTTCGCATCATAAAGTCTGTGCTAATCTTGCTGACTGATTGTGGATCCAGTGTCTGATTGACATTTGCACCACTAGTCCACAACACACTGCGATGGGTTCAGACCAGGGCTACTTCCCATGTTTCGTTGAAGTTGGGATAAAAACGTCTTCAACTTCTTGCTTAATCCTGCTGAAAAAATGTTCATATGGAGAAGACTAAACTGAACAATACCTTAATATATGGAAGTCAGTAAAGCATTCATTTGAAACATGCTCAGGAAATATAACATGCAAACATGATACTATATCATTTTTCATATAATTAAAAAAAAAAAAAAGAAAAAGAATTTTTAAAGGCTAACACATTATAATCCAACTCCACACCCTCCCCCCCCCCCCCCCCCCCCCCCCCCGCCTTTTTTTTTTTCCTTCAAACTCATTACACACAAAAACTGATATTTTCTTACCAACAGCCACATCCATTATCAGATTTAAGATTCCACTGTTGTGTCTAAACAGCATAGACACAGGTTTGCATCACTTGCTTCAAACATTCCAGAATCATTTAAATAAAAGCTTGGTTATTACAACCTCCATTAATTTTGTTATCCAAATCAAGTGCATGTACAGATGATCAACATGCATTTACAAAAAAGAATTCCAGCCAACTTTTACATTCACAACCAGAGAGAAAAAAAAAACAAAAAAAACGGCAACAACACAAAACACCCCCCAAGTGTGTGCCTGTGTCAAATAAAACTGTTAAAACAAGGCTGTTTAAAAACAGTCAAAAACATGAAGTGTTTCCCAGCATGCTAAAACGCCAGTTAATCAATCTCAATGAAGAAATTAACCAAATTTAGAAAAAGAAAAAGGATTGAACACATCTCCAACCTGGGACTTTCTTTTAGTTGATAGACAATGAAAAAAAAATCACCTGAGACACACTCAGTATAGCTATGTCGAACTCAAGAAGAAAAACGTATCCTATCATTTTTTGTCTTTCAGTATCGATAAGTCTCAAACTGACTCACACATAGTGAGAAAATGCACATTTTGCATACACGTACACACTGAATCAATGTAACAAAAGCATTTATACACTTTTTAAAAAATACAGATACACACCAATCTAACAAAACTCCTGTGTACAAGAGTGTACAAGCGTGCAAATATGTGGAAGTCATGTACATGTGTCTGCTTATATGTACTGACATACATACATTTGCATTTATATGGTGTGAGGAAGCGCAGTCAGGTAGTCAGTTGAATGGTGTGTGTGTGTGTGTGTGTGTGTGTGTGTGTGTGTGTGTGTGAGAGAGAGAATGTGCACAAGTGAATAAAGGTGTGTTTGTATACTACATTTGAAACATGTAACTGTTTATGCATGGACACAAACATACTCTCTGTACTTATGCTCCATGTGAACACTTGTGGTCTCGGCTGGCCTTTAAAGATGTATGTGTTTGATGAAATGTGCCATACCTAATAAACCCCATACAAACAGTGCTATTAACCAAACACAAAATACATAACCAACAATGCAGACTACCAACTTTAACCACAGTATGAATCGAAGAAGAAAGCACTCCTAGTGCCTCCCACACTCATACAGCAAACTGAACAGATATGATTCACCTAGCACAGCCTACTTACCACTTTATTCTCAGTTGTGCTTCTGGACTTGCAATTTCTTGGTTCCAATCACTATTCCTCTGAAGATGGTATTTTGATACTGAATCAATGAACACTACATGCATGTTTCCTGCATCTGAGAACTCGCCTAAGCTTTTTTTTTTTATGAGAAGAGACTTTTATAACTCCACGCTCAGAAAAAAAAAAAAATCTTCAAACAGAGAAAAGATCTCAACCTCTAAAAAAGAAAACAAACAAACAACAAACAAAAAAAAAAACAAACAGAAGCAAAGTCAAAACATCAAACACCTCAATCAACACAATCTTTATCCATTCCTCACAATCAATCAATAAAGTCGTCATCTTCTTCCAAGTCAAGCACATCATCCAAAGTGATGGCGTCTGCAGCGGCGTCTGCCGAGGTCTCTTTCACGGTGCCTGCATCTGCTGCTTGGCGCTTGAGCTCGTGGGCCAGATCAGTCTGATAATCTTTCCACTTCACTTCTTTCTTCTTCCTCCTCAGAGTCTGACAAAGCCAAATCCTTGTCCTTGGGGTCCAAGCCCTCTGGGGTGTCTGACCAATGGTCAGTTGGATTTCTGGGACTGCCCGTCTGTCCTTCCACACTGGAGCGAGAGTTGCCATCCTCCACCCCTCCATGGAATGTGTCTTTGAGCTTCCCTCGTCTTCTTTCGCTAGGGCATTCAGTGGCGTCTGCTGACCCTTGCGTTCCTTCCTGCGTCTGCGTGACCTGTAGATGCACAGAAATAAATTTACAAATACAAATCCTGAGCTTTGACTGACTTGCCTTGTTTGTCTCGAATCTGTTTGCATCTGCTGCATGTATTTCCCACAGTTCTGAGGCCAGTACTTTGTGCTAGGGTAATCATTTACATCCAGAGGTAAGTGACCGTTGAACACCACCCTTCCTACCATTTATCAGTGCTAAATTCACACACTTTCTGTAACTGCAATCTTACTGGAATTGAACAAGGTACAAAAGGAACAAGTGAAAAGAAAATCTTTTCAGCAAATGAATCTCTCAAAATCAGTGTTCCCAAAGCACTGAGTAGGATCTTTGATCGTGTAGTCAGAATACTTCTGTTTCCAGCACATTATTTCTGTGTGATTTTTCTTCTTTTTTAGTATACAGATTTTTAAAGAGAAATTATGATTAATTAATCTGCCAGCCAAAAGGAACAACTAAATTACAAAACAAAACATGACATTTTTCAACCTCTTTGGTCTTCTTCAGGCAAGAAAAACAACATTCAGGACAATGAAAAGGAAGAAGAGCAATCACTTATCTTCTCAAATTTGGCACAAAATAGACGTCCATCTTGTGCTGAATTTGAGAAGATAAGTAATAGCAGAATATAAAATAAAAATCTTTAATGGGAAGAATTGATTTTTAAACTGGTGTCTCTTACCCACAGCACAGTCAATGGGAACAACAGCAGCCTTACAGTCACCTACTTATAGCATGTTGCAAAAAATGTTTAAAAAAAAAAAAAGAATCCTCAACAGACAATACTCTGTACTTTTGAAATATTAACTTGAAAATGGATAGGTAAACACTGTGCAATGTCAGCTTAAAAACTTAGTTACAGTAACTAACACTACAAATGCTGAATGAGTTTCTTGTGTCAAAATGGATGGAAGAGAGAAAAGAAATGAAAGCAAACAGCAAAGCCATATGTTTTATGTTTTTTTTTTTTTTTAAATCAGTGAGTGTGCATGCATGTGAATGTTTATATACACGAACATGTAAATTATCATTTCAGTCATGGTCTATTTACACTGTTTCTAATTTCTTTTCTTTTTACAAAGTTCCACAACTATCAATAATTCTATCGGCAAACAAGAACCGAAACAAAGAAGTCAATAATTTGTTTTCCGCAAACAACAAACAAAATAAAGTATATAACAAACAGTCAAAATATCATGAATGCACTTATACTACAAAACTTGGTCAATCGTTAGCATCTGGCAAATTTGCATATCTATACAGCTGCCATTATCTCTCCTTCTGTCTTACAAAGAGGCTGATATAGAAAAAAAAAACAACAACACATCTCACCTGGCTTTCTTCCGAATCTTCATCTCCAACCTCCATTTGTTTTCCTCCTCAAATATTTCATCTTGCTGCTCCTTGCTGACAGTGTTATCCCTCTTCAGCAGTGTCAGATACACTCCACCTGGGTGTGCGTCGTCTCGACCCATTCTGCAGCGTAAACAAAATAGCAGGGAATCTTTCACTAATGCTCTGGAGATAATCCAGTTTAGGTACAAATAAAATGCATGGTCTACTAAACAACAGCGACAAAAAAAAAAACAAAAACAAAACAAACAAAATACCTTCCTATTTTAAAATTTCTTCATGTAATAAATGATCAGTATATGAAAATAGAAATGTTAATAGATAGGATGACAATATTTATCTATTTTCCATAAATCAGCCATTCCGTTTCAAATAAAACATACAATGTGTTCACAGCCTGGGTGAGAAATGTGAAAACATTGTACCATGAGCAACACCGACATCTTTCAAGAAGGAAGTTAGCAAACAGAGTTAGATGTTGGCAAATAAAAATCAATAATAATGCTAAAAAATCCACATACTAAAAAAAATATATATATATATATATAAAATATGCAGACCTCTCACTGATGTAAACATGAATCATCACCTTCCTATACAGAACAGAACAGAGAGAGAGAGAGAGAGAGAGAGAGAGAGAGAGAGAGAGAGAGAGGGAGAGAGAGAATGCTGTGGCAATGTTAGATTCTACAAGATAAGCCTTCCAAATGGATTCATGGACATCAGCATTGCACTGACAACAGATAATTGCTAATAATGACTGGATACAGAGTTTCAGTTTTACTTCATTCGTCACATCTCAAGTTAGTTAATTCAATTTGAATGGAGTCCAATGAAAGACTGCGAAGCACTGTTGAAAATGGTCCATGATATATCACCACAATATGATAAAGTGCTGATGTAAAAAGAATACGCCAAATGTATCTGATTGCATATCAAACCAAGTTCTCATCGTGGTTAACGCGTATCTTGATACAGGTTTGAAGCTCGAATCTCATCAGAAGCAGTTTGAGATAAGATGGATGACTAGAAGTACACAATTCACTTTAAAGAAATCACACACCCACTCAAAGAATAGGTCATAGATGACAGTGGTGAATTCGGAAACAAGTGCAAGCAGCATTGGAGTCACAGGGCTACCAGTGAGTGGACTTACAGTTACAGTTACTCTGCCTGAAAACCTATTTTCAACATTTTCTGGGTCTGGAACTACATTTTAAACTGTGGGGGCAGGCGGATCATGGAGGGAAGGGAGTAGGATGGAAGTAGGGGGCAACGACTTCATCAGGACAACATGGTGCTCTCATATTCCAAGAAGGTGCCAACAGTGATCTGGCTTAATAGTATTCTGAGAAAGTCTGAAAGGCCACAAAGAGTGAAGTGTTGTTTGTTGAAAAGTGCAGCAGTGGGATACCATGCTGTTGTCTGTATGGTCTAGCATAGCTATATGTGCAGACACACTCCCACATGATAGTCACTTTGAACAAAAGTGAAAAATCCCTCCAAAGCTACCACAACATACTTGGCCATGTTAACTGGACAAGCTTTGTTCCATGCTTGGCTCTGATTAGATAAAATTCACAGTTAGCTATGCCTTTGTCACTTTTGGCAGATCTACCAGAGACATAACCTTTACTGGATAATCAAAAGAAAGTGTGCCTGAATCTAAGCAAGCTAAACGAGGTCTGTACTAGATGACACTGTTTCTCATCCAGAATCAATTCATTTACAATAGATTTTTCCAAAATGGATACCATGAAGACTGGATTTCCAGACGCAGCAGCACAAGTGGCGAGTCCTAGAGTAATCACTCTTGTTCATGAAAGGGCACAGAAGATGAGACAGAGGAGAAAAAAAAAAGCATGTCTGACACAAGCAGAGTAATTACGTTTAACTTACCATGATCAGCATTCCCCCTCCTGCCTCCACTCTCTCAGTCTCCCTCAACAAATCAAGAGCTTTGGTTCGTCCAACAACATTCACAACACGTCCTGGAAAAGAAAAGGAAAAAAAAAAAAAAAAAGGTTATACTATAGGTATATCACCATATGCACCTGGTGATTAATAAATTTCCGTCAGCAAATCCTGTGAACAATGACTCCCTTTTCACCACTGAAAAATTTGGAAAGGACCATTCCTCTCTATTTGACTATTTTGACATAGTTATAATGACTAACCTACCCTCAGTTGGTGACCTTCTTTGGCTGAATTGTTGGGGGAAAAGTTTTTTTTTAACAAACCAGTTTGGTGTTTACTTACAATCCTCCCAACTTCCAAAGAACAGTCACTGTGCCCATTAATTTCCGTTTTCTTGTTGCATGCGCATTTGTGAAACTACTGATCACTTTCAATTCAATGAAATGTGACAACTCACCCTTGTGAGGAGTGTTCTGAACATGATCACTCTCAAAGTCTCAGCATCCACAGAATTGCCACATTGCAAGTGCAAGGTCTAAAAAAAAAAAGTGTGCATTTTCATGCATTGTTACTAGAATTAGTTCACCTTCATACTGAGAGCATGTCTGTAACTGCACACAATATACTGGATGACCCAAAGCTGCAATCTTGGCACCCTGCAGTTACCGTGGCAATAGCAGATCTCCAAGTATCTCAATAACAGGACATTTCATAAGCTTGTTGAAGACTGGGTACAAGCTTAGAAAAAGAGGGGGTTAGTTACCACCAAGGACACAGACAAATAAAATACAGGACAAAACACAATGCATTTCGACCTCTTGGGTCGTCCTTAGGCAAAGACAAATAACATTTAGGACAGTGGAAACGAAGAACGAGAAACCACTTATCTTCTCATATTTGACAAGTGGTTTCTTGTTCTTTTTATTTTGACTGTATAAATGTTATTTGTCTTTGCCTGAAGAAGACCCATGTGGTCAAAATGCAAAGTGTTTTATCCTGTACTTTATTTGTCTGTGTCCTTGGCGGTAACTACCACCCTCTTTTTCTAAAATTTTTCATTTCCGCCCTCAGTCACTGCGTTTTTGAAACCGACTGGGTAAAAGGTGTAAACCTGAAGTGAAAAAGGAGAAACAGCAGTCATGATTGTGACAAGTTTAGATGCAAGGGTATACAGAATGAGCTGATTAGTGTGTGTGTGTGTTGTGTGTGTGTGTGTGTGTGTGCATGCCCCAAATACTTCTCTTGTTGCATACATGTGTTTATATCTGCATCGTGTATATTCCGCTTCCTAGACCCCTCTGCAGACACATATTTTTCATGGCATTTTCATAGTTTTAGTCAGGTTCAACTGTAGTACAATCATTCATACACGTGTGCATGTACACTTGTAATCCACATGACCACTCACATTAAGTTCTGAAAAGGACAAACATCCATAGCCAAAGACCTTTCTTCAGATGAGTTCTGTACCAGAATACTACTGGCGCAACTATAAATGCCTTTTTCCTTTTTGAATAAAAAGCGCTTTCCTCCCTGTGACACAACAGATACAGATCCATATCAATTATTTTCATACTATCTAAAGACTGTCACTGTCCACTGCTTCCGCCCCCTCCCCTTACCGTCTTTTCTTTCCCATTAAATTTCTTATGATTGCAACAGAGAAACATTATCTTTCTGACAGTTGGAATCAGGAAACCATCTTAACGCCGAAAATAAATAACCACAACTTACTTATCAGATGGACTTTAGTTTCTTGCAACTCGTTGCTGATATAGAAGGTAACATCCTCCATAGAACTGTTTTCGGTTACTTTTGGCAGTTGCAGTCTCTCTTTCACACTTGGCCGTTTTCCTAATCGATCCGCTACATGCCTCCGCTTCAGATATCTTCTCTGTTTGAAAGCTGTTTTTTCAAAGTCAATCACCTCTCCAAACAATTCTTCTTCAGTATTCTTCATGTCATCTTCTACTGGAAATGGTCGGTCATCATCTTTTGCACGGCTGTAGTCGTAAGATTCTACATCTCGATCACAGGAGACCTTTCTCTCCATGCTGAAGTTTCCCACTTCAGAAGTAAGAATCTGCTCTTGAAGTATGGAGCTCCAGATAGTTCTTTTTTTCTTGCTGTGGTCTGGCACTGGGGGCATCTTGCTGCCATTGTTCACAAAGTTGGGATTGACAAATGTTTTCATTTGGTTGAAGCCCATCTGTTAGCATGGCACTTTCTCTTTTTCGCACCGTCATCGTCGTCAGAATAACTGTCGTCATCATCACTGTTGTCTGAATCACTCTGAGGTATGTTCTTCATAGCTGGTGTGGCTCTGGGCTTGTTGTCAAATATGGAGTAATGCTGAGTGGGTGGTCTTTCTGTCTCAGCGGGTTTCTGGGTAAGAAGTAAAATGTACAAAATGAATAACATGAACAAACAGAAAACCAAGCTAACTCGGTCACATACTAAGTACACCATATAATTTGTATAACATCTCATACATCTCTTAAATTCGCAGTCTCAGTCAGTTACATGTAGTTAGTCAGTTAACAAAGACCTCTTTCACTTAAATATCAGTCTCATGAATCAGTAGAGATACCAATTTGTCGAACTGTTCTTTCCGTGAAATGTCATAGGACCTGTAGTAGCTGCCAGTGCATGAATAACAAGTCTGTATTTTGAAGATGAGCGGTGATCATGAGATAAATATTTTTTGTTGTATGGTTTGGTTAGACTGTACTTGTCACACAGTGTGTACAGATATGAAAAAAAAAACAATTTTAGTGATTTCTAATTAAAAGTTTTGATCTTTGCAGATAAAGAGGAACGAATGTTCAAAGTTCATTTGAGCAGCACAGGACAATTTTCAAGTATTCTCAATATTTGTTGCCAGGCACCAAGGTGCATGGATATTTTCATAGTAACCCTTGTCTTCTAGTTGG
The DNA here is from genome assembly GCA_016801955.1 of Conus betulinus. NCBI lineage: Eukaryota > Metazoa > Mollusca > Gastropoda > Neogastropoda > Conidae > Conus > Conus betulinus. The sequence goes on from JADBJO010015510.1 coordinate 11,141, forward strand.
TATTAGAACAGGCACCATGGAACACTAACAAGTGACTCAGCAGCTGTGCTGTGTCTCCTCTGGTGGGTTGCCTTATAACTTAACACGGATATTCCTTATGGACTGCAAAACTTTTTTTTTTTATCTTGTTCATTCTTTTCTCATTGAGGCTGACAAAATAAAATAAAGGTTGGTTTGAAAACGAAGTGACTGAGGGAGGAAAATGAAGCAAAATTTAGAATGAGGGGGGTTAGTTACCGCCAAGGACATAAACATCAATTTGATTTTTTCTCATTCTTTGTTTTCACTGTCTTAAATGTTAAATGTTGATTTGTTTTTGCTTGAAGAAGACCCAAGAGGCTGAAATGCACTGTGTTTTGTCCTGTACTTTGTTTGTCTATGTCTTGGCGGTAACTAACCCCCTCTCTTTCTAAACTAAAATGAAAATGAAATAATTCATTCACAACAAGGAAAAGTTACTTGTTTGTACATGCGTGCACACACACACACACACACACACACACACACACACACACACACTCCATTTAAAGAAAAGCTTATGTGGATTTTTCTCATTTCAATTGAATATCATTAATATTTAGTTGTTTGATTTTAAATCATTTTTCTATCCATTTAAAATCACATAATTCCAAGATAATGAAAATTAAGATGATACACTTTCCATTGACCGTTTACAACCTTTATTACAGGAATGAGAACACAGGACATAAAAAGAAATAGAAACCAGTTTTCTGGATACTTCATGTTCCAATTAAAAAAACTATATCTTAAGCAAAAAAAGTATCATCAGTTTTTATGGTCTGTACAGTATGCTGTGGCCATATTTTATTAATTGCTTCTGCTGCAGTCTTGGTCTGAAAAGAATAGGCAAAAATACAAGCATATAAGTAATAATCTCTGTTTCTTGTTGAAAACAATGAATGGGGCAGTTTTTCTGTGTGTGAATGTGTGCATATATATAATGTGTGTGTGTGTGTGTGTGTGTGTGTGTGTGTGTGTGTGTGTGTGTGTGTGTGTGTGTGTGTGTGTGCGTGTGCGCACACGCGCATGTGTTTTTCTTCTATTAGGCAGCCAACATCGTTATGTCAATGATTATGTCGCACTAACTGACTAAAGGAGGTTGCGTTTGTAGTGCAGTAGTGAGTGAGTCAGTAAGATTTGGGGGAGGGGGAGGGAGGGTATTTGAACAGGAGGCAATGACTGGCATGGTGGGGTGGGAGGTGGTGGAGAGAGAGGGGGCTGGGGGGGGGGGGGGTGTAGAGAGGACTTGAACTGTTGAAGGTTGGTGTTTACAGATGACAGGCCAGCCTGGACTTGAAAGAGTCCAATGACTTGGCTGTCACGACCCTCTGAGGCAGTC
>JADBJO010015510.1:20000-42500 GCA_016801955.1 Conus betulinus
GCACCCGAAGCACAGACCCTAACAAAACATCGTAGGAAAGCAGACAGAATTTGATCGATTTGCTCCAGTATGGCCTAGCAGTCTTACGCCGAAGTAGCGGTCTTGATTTCATCATATGAACTCCCCCCCCCCCCCCCCCCCCCCTCAATACAAGATATTGATTCTCTGTCATGCTTCCCCTAAAAGATGCCCCTTTCCGCCTGCTGAAGATCCGATACGCGTTTGCATGCGCACGAGCATGTGTACGTGCGTACTTGCGCGCACGCACGCGCACAAATTATGTGCCCTTGCAAAGATACTGTTCCTGTAGTAACACTCCAGAATGACTCTAAAAAAAAACAAACACTACATGCCACTCAAATTCAAATATGATTTCTCTTTGGTGTGTTCTCCTTCAATCAAGAACCAAAGTGGATTTAACTGGGAAAACATCGTCAAGTACGATATAAACACAGTTCGCACGTTTATTGTTTTAAACGAATTCGACCTCATGAAAATTTACGTTTCACAGGAATCGACACTGTTTCAAAGGGGAGTTATCTTGTGGGAGTGTGAATTGAAAACCCACCAAGATTCTTATCATTTTGGCACCAGAGTGTTCCTGCTCTCTCCGCACGCAGGTACAGGTGGGGTCTTTCAGTGTCGGACAATCATGAGATCGTGCAGCGCGGAGAGACCCAACAGATATGACCCCAGAATGTTCATCAAGCTTGTTGTGACTAAGCTGATTGCTGATGAGAATAAATTTATCTGGAAAACCAGACTACATAATCGCATTTCTAAACACTGTCGTCATCACCACCTTCCCTCCGAGATATTCCCTGTAATGCCTCCCAGTTGTTGAGGGGGTAAAGCGAACGCTTCTGAACGCTTCTCGATATAGATGTTGATTCTCTGTCATATTTTCTCAAAAAAAGTGGCCTTTTTTTTTTTCGTCTGTCGAAAATTTAATACACGTTTGCATCGCACGCGCACGTGAGGAGGATGTAAGCTAAGCGTATGTCAGAAAGTTTTAAAGGGCCGCATGATTAGAGGCACTGTTTTTCAAAACTACATTTGATCAGTAAGGGTAAAGATGGTAGCGAATTTGCCTGGAAAACGAAGGGGGAAAGGAAGGGGGGTGAGGTGGGTGTGGGGAAGAGTGTGTGTTGGAGGGAGGGTGTGGGGGGGGGGGTGTGGGGGGACTAAGACTACAGTAAAACACTGCATGCTCTACCATTCCTGTTTTGTTGTTGTTTTTTTTAATGAGGAGAATGGCTTCTTCCAGTGCTTGTCACGAAATCTGAGCAACGCTTTCAGACACGCACTCATGAAGCGGGTGTAATGTGACAATGGCCCTGGTCTTTAAATCTTGTTTTCAAGACTTATGAAACAGTGGGCAGAAATTGCGCGGGGCCGAAAAATCCCAGCCCCACAAAAAATGATGGGTTTAGACCCGCCAAAATCCCATTCTTTAGCTTGTGAGTCATAACATATGTTGATACGTGTGCAAATTCAGTGTGTGTGTGTGTGTGTGTGTGTGTGTGTGTGTGTGTGTGTGTGTGTGTGCGCGTGCGTGCGTGCGTGCGTGCGTGCGTGCGTGCGTGCGTGCGTGCGTGCGTGCGTGCGTGCGTGCGTGCGTGCGTGCGTGATTGCGTGCGTGCGTGTGTGTGTGTGTGTGTGTGTACGCGCCCGCGCGTGCGTGCGTTTGTGCAGATTTGAGTGTATACATGGTTGTACGTGCAGGTCTTCAATGAGATATCTCGTAATCGGCGACAATAAAAAAAAAAATAAATAAAGAGAGAGAGAGAGAGAGAGAGAGAGAGAGAGAGAGAGAGAGAGAGAGAGAGAGAGAGAGAGAGAGAGAGAGAAGAACCCCAAACCTCCAGAATGGTTCTAAACAGTGTTTTCCGACATGAGCACATAACAGTGAACGCAACCGACAGTAATTTGTGGATGAAAATGAAAAGTTGCAGACCTATACTTTTCGCTCTGTTTGTTCTGGCGACTCAGGTCGATCCTCGCGGCAGGCGGCGGCTCCGTCGTGACGTTTTCCATCCCTCATCATATCAGTACACCCCTTTCCCCGCACTCGTCCTCCAGTCTCAGCCACGATGACATCCCCCTCCAACGAAGAAGAGAAAGAAGAGTACCCAAACCCCAACGAGGTTCCTATGACCATGCTGGAACGGGCTTTCTGGCGCCGCAAACTGCCCCGATCCTTGCTGTTCTACCTCAAAGGAGTGTCCCGCGAGCTGATGCTCACCCAGCCCGAGGATACCAACCTGTGCGCAGCGGACTTCTTCCAAGAGCTGCTCCAGCAGAGAGACGAAGAGCTGAAGAACCTGCCTTTGAACTCCTACCTGGACAAGATCATGCAGAAGCTGGGCGTGGAAAAGTCCTCTTGTGAAGCTGATGAGCCTCCCCCTCCTACGTTGAATCCTGTGAAGTAAGTCCTTTCACACACACCCCGCCTCATCCCCCCCTCCCCCCAAACCCGTCTTCTCCCGATACCACAGATCATTGTCTCAGTGTGAAGACATGTCGAATCCCTTTGCATGCGTACTTGGACATTCTCATCCGATGTGTATGCTGAAGACTGTGTTATCCGTGTTTGAGTTTGGTGGATTGTGGACACACAAAGATACGGTAGATTTCTACATGTTTATTGAGAAAAAAAAGATAAGCGCTGCTAAAGCGTTCCCCATCGCCCGTCCCCGTTACTAATGAACAGCAACACCACGGTGATTTACCTTAAAGGATCTCCCACACGGGAATGACGGTTTTGGTGTATAACATCTGACGCAGCGATGTTTTTAATGTGTCACTCCGTAGGCGAAATCAAAGGTATCCGAGTCCTTGCTTCAGTTTAATGCCATACACTTTATTTTTCAGTGATACGACTTCGAGCGGATTTATTCAGGTGTCGTTGCGCGATCCTCACGGTTGACGATGCCTGAGTCAACCAATCAAAACAGAGTTCAATCGAGCGGGCGGTTTCCACTCTTATGACTGAACGGTGAAGCAAGAGTAGATGGCAGACTTACAGCGTGTCAGTTGACAGATTTGTACAGATGTCCGGCAGATTCATAATATCGCAGAATTTTTGCCTGTTTACAGCAACAGACACAATTAGTTTTCAATAACATCGTTCAGGACGAGACTTTCCAAGTGTAAAAGTCGCGCGCGAGCAAGATTCACAAAAAAAAAAAAAAAAAAAAAAAAAAGAAAAAAAAAAGAAACTCTCTCTCTCTCTCTCTCTCTCTCTCTCTCTCTCTCTCTCTCTCTCTCTGTCGTCTGGTTAGAGTGCACAACACACGTGCAGTAAATGATACCTCTCGTATGTTCATTTTCCCTTCGTGAGTCATTGAGGTTTGAGAAAGCTATTGTGTCGCGTTGCATTGTATTGTGTTGTGTTGCATTGTGTAGTATCGCATTGCATTGCATTGCATTGCATTGCATTGTATTCATTCTATTGTAACGTTTTGCTTGGACGCGCAAGTCTGCGATGGCTCTAAGCGTCAGAATCGAGAATCATCATAAACCTTGCAGTTCCTGATGCCTGCTTCACGCATCCTGTCTTTGCAAACAGGAGACGATTTGGAAAGACGCTTCTGAAACTACAACATGGAAAGTTTCAGTTTGACGTGATTCTCAAAGAAGTCTGATAATTCTGATTTGCCTGGTTTTCGAACTATTTGTTGAGCTTTAGCTCTTTCCCTTCCCTAGTCGTCACGAATGAAAGAGCAAGCCGCATGTCACGTTGCGTCGTGTTCCCTTACAGGTTTTGTGCTGTGTTATATGTAAATTAGTTAGACAAAAGGAGGTTAGGAGAGGGGTGTGGATTGTGGTAGGTTAGAGAGCGATTCGGTGGTTGCCGTGGTGTACGTGTGTATGTGTGTGTGTGTGTGTGTGTGTGTGTGTGTGTGTGTGTGTGTGTGTGTGCGTTTGCGTTTGTGTGTGTGTGTGTGTGTGTGTGTGTGTGTGTGTGTGTGTGTGTGTGCACGCGCGCGCGCGCGCGCGATGGTACATGGACCTGTGTGCTCGTGTGTGTTTCTGTGAACGGGGGTATGCACGTGATGCAAGTGTGTGTGTGTGTGTGTGTGTGTGTGTGTGTGTGTGCGCGCGTGCGCGCGCGCACTTGCATGCATGTGACAGCAGACAGACAGTGTGCACGCGTGTGCACGCGTGTGTACCAGCACATACACCATCAGACAGACACGCACGTAATTTTATGCGGCAGGTGCTCTCGCTGCGGTCGCTGGCTCAATCCCTGGCTAAGCCAGGGACCACGGGGCCCATGGCCACCAACGTCACCACGCACGTGGAAGGGGACGAGGAGTGTCGGTCATCGCCCTACCGCCACCTGAACGCGACGCCTTCGGCCACCTCATCTCTCACGTCGTGCCCGCCTCCGAGAGCTGCGACGATGAGGTCTTCAACACTCGTTCCTTGACCTACGTCGTGGACTTCTGATCAAGGGGAAACAAATCGGTCTCGTGGGGGTTTCTGATCAAGGGGGAACCATCTGTCTCGTGGATTTCTGATCAAGGGGGACAATCCATTTCGTGGGTTTCTGATCAAGGGGAACAATCCATCTCGTGGAGTTTCTGAACAAGGGGAACAATCCATCTTGTGGACTCCTGATCAAGAGAAAACAATCTGTCTCGTGGAGTGTCTCATCAAGGGGAGTAATCTGATCAAGGGGGAATAATCTGTCTTGTAGAATTCTGATCAAGGGGGAGCAATCCATCTCGTGGACTTTTGATCAAGGGGGGAACAATCTGTCTGTTGTACTTCTTATCAAGGGGAACAATCCATCTCGTGTTGAAGGGGAGTAATTTATCTCACCTCTTATCAAGGGGAACAATCTATTTCGTGGACTTCTGATGAAGGGGAACAATCCATTTCGTGAACTTCTGATAAAGGGGGGGGGGGGGGGGGGGGGGGGGGGGATCTATCTCGTTGACTTCTGATCAAGGGGAACAATCTATCTTTGTGGAGTTCGGATCGGGGAACAATCTAGCAGAACTAAGTGGCATGCTTGATTTTGGGGGTGGTATGTCTGATGTGGGCGTGATGTGTTTGTTTAGTTGTTTAGAAGTGACGTTATCGATGTAAGGGTGGTATATTTGTTTTTAGAGGCGATGCGTTGGTCGTGGCATTGCTCAGAGTGTGTTTTTTTTTTGGGGGGGGGGGGGGGGGGGGGGGGGGAGGGGGGGGGGGTTGGGGGGGGACAAGGGGGCGGGATTGGGGGGGGGGGGGGGAGGGAGAATATTCATCGTAAATGTTACATGAGTTTTGAGTGTTGTGCGTTCATTATGTGATTTGGCAGGGTTTTTTTGTGTGTGTGTGGAGTGCTCGTCGTGGAAGTGATGTGTTTCTTTTGGGGTGATATGTTCGTTTCTGGGGTGGTGTGATATTGTTGTTTCTGTTTTGATGGTGTGTTCATCATGGGTGTAATGTTTTTGCTTTGAGGTATTTTACACATTGTGGGGGTGGGTGACGGGTGCTGGGGGTGCGTGGTGCTACTTTTCATGGTGGCGGTGTGTTCGTTGTGGTGGTTTGTGTTTGATGTTTTTTTTTTTTTTGAATGGTGTGTCAACTGTGGACGGTGAATAATTTTTGGGGTGGGTGGGTGGATGGAGGTGGGGTGGGAGTGGGAAAGGGGCTGGGAGAGAGAGCGACATCGAAGTGCTGCTTGTGAGTCGTGTGATTGTGGTCAGTTTAGTGTGTTAGCCTTGAGATCTTGTGAGTGCATTTTTTGGGGTGGGGGGTGGGGGGGGGGGTGGGGGGGGGGGGGTTGGGGGGGGGGGGGGGCCCTGAGGGCAAGGATGGGAGGGGGTTGCGGGGGGGGAGGGGGAAACGTTCGTTTCGGAGGATCGATCGTTTTTGTTTGAGGTGGTGCATTCATCGTGGGGGGAAGGGGGGGGGGGGGGGGGGTGGTTGGAGGGATGCAGTTGTTTCCAAGTATTGTGTCAGTTCCTTGTGTGGTAGTGGTGGTGTTTTGGGGTTCGCGTTTGTCTTAGAGATAGTGCGTTCGTTGTACGAATGGTTCTTGTTTAAAGAAAAAAAAAGCGAACTTTTTTTTCCCTTGAGTGCATATGCCTTCTCTTTTTGAAGCCCGACCACTTAAACGTCCGCTGTGTTTATGTTCTCCTTATGCGTCATTACGGGGGAAGCTATTGTATTGTTTTGCGTTGCATCGTATCGAATTGTACTTCATTGTACTGTATCATATTTTGTACTATAGTATCAGAAATATCATTGTCATATTTCTAGAGTAAGAAGCATATCGTCATAGTCAATGCCTATTCATTTTCTTTTTTCTCCATCTCTTCCTTGTCTTCTTTCGCTCTCTCTTTTTTTGTTGTTACCAAGACTGTAAGTAGAGATTTCTTTATCCTCAGTTTCTTTATCCTCAATGCAGGGACTATCAGTAGAGTTTTTTTTAAATTCTCAAAGTGGGCACTGAAAACAGAGGTTTTTATTCTCAAAGCGGGAACTGTAAGTGGAAGCTTATCTATCCTCAAAATGGGAGATCGTAGAATTTTTCCTTATCCTGAAAGCGGGAACTGTTAGCATAGGTATCTTTATCCTTAAAGCCGGGACTGCAAGAAAAGGTTTCTTTATCCTCAGTTGGGAACTGTAAGCAGGGGTTTCTTTTTCCTCAAAGTGGGAACTGTAAGCAGAGGTTTCTTTATCCTCAAAGTGGGAACTGTAAGCAGAGGTTTCTTTATCCTCAAAGTGGGAGCTGTAAGCAGAGGTTTCTTTATCCTCAAAGTGGGAACTGTAAGCAGAGTTTCTTTATCCTCAAAAAGTGGGAGCTGTAAGCAGAGGTTTCTTTATCCTCAAAGTGGGAACTGTAAGCAGAGGTTTCTTTATCCTCAAAGTGGGAGCTGTAAGCAGAGGTTTCTTTATCCTCAAAGTGTGCACTGTAAGCAGAGGTTTCTTTATCCTCAAAGTGTGAACTGTAAGCAGAGGTTTCTTTATCCTCAAAGTGGGAACTGTAAGTAGAGGTTTCTTTGTCCTCAAAACAGGGACGGTAAGAAAAAAAAGTTTCTTTATCCTTAAAACGGCGACTGTAAGAAATGGTGCACACGCGCGCGCGTGTGTATGTGTATGTGTGTGTGTGTGTGTGTGTGTGTGTGCGCGCGCGCAGATGCGCAAGTATGTGTGTGATTTGTTGGCTTGTGTGAGCATTCTCCTGCGTGCAAGCATCTGCACATGTATGCGTACAAAAATGTGTGTATGTGTACATGGGAGTATACGCGCGTGTGTGCGTGCGCGTGTATGTGTGTGCACGATGTGGGTGTATGTGCTCATGTGTGTATGTATGTGCGCATGCACGCATGTGCATGCGTGAGCGCGTAAGCGCGAGTTCAGGCACGCTCGTGTGTATATATGTGTGCGTGCCTGCGCGCGTGTGTGCGCGCGTGTATGTGTGCCTAGGTGCGCCTTTGAATGTGGGAAATCAATGTTCAGAAGACGACTTCAGTAACAAGAGCAATAACAAGAACAACAGCAGCAAGAACAACAACAACACACACACACACACACATAACAATAAGAATAACACCAACCCCCTCCCAAACACACACATATACATACATTCACATACATACACACAAAACACACACACGCACACACACACACACACACACACACACACACACACACATGCACGCGCGCGCACACATGCACACACACATATACTCTCACTCACACACACACACACACACACACACACACACACACACACACACACACACACGCACTCACATCCGTAGACTAATTAACACCTGCACCATCCCACGGATGCACACCCACCAGCGTGCACACGTCTACAGTATACACTGGGGGCCCAGAGAGAGTCAAAGTCTTATCTCACGTCTACAGTGTACACTGGGGTCCCAGAGAGAGTCAAAGTCTTATCTCACGTCTACAGTGTACACTGGGGTCCCAGAGAGAGTCAAAGTCTTATCTCACGTCAACAGTATACACTGGGGTCCCAGAGAGAGTCAAGGTCTTATCTCACGTCTACAGTACACACTGGGGGCCCAGAGAGAGTCAAAGTCTTATCTCACGTCTACAGTGTACACTGGGGTCCCAGAGAGAGTCAAAGTCTTATCTCACGTCAACAGTATACACTGGGGTCCCAGAGAGAGTCAAAGTCTTATCTCACGTCTACAGTGTACACTGGGGTCCCAGAGAGAGTCAAAGTCTTATCTCACGTCTACAGTGTACACTGGGGTCCCAGAGAGAGTCAAAGTCTTATCTCACGTCAACAGTATACACTGGGGTCCCAGAGAGAGTCAAGGTCTTATCTCACGTCTACAGTACACACTGGGGTCCCAGAGAGAGTCAAAGTCTTATCTCACGTCTACAGTATACACTGGGGTCCCAGAGAGAGTCAAAGTCTTATCTCACGTCAACAGTATACACTGGGGTCCCAGAGAGAGTCAAAGTCTTATCTCACGTCTACAGTGTACACTGGGGTCCCAGAGAGAGAGTCAAAGTCTTATCTCACGTCAACAGTATACACTGGGGTCCCAGAGAGAGTCAAAGTCTTATCTCACGTCTACAGTGTACACTGGGGGGTCCCAGAGAGAGTCAAAGTCTTATCTCACGTCAACAGTATACACTGGGGTCCCCAGAGAGAGTCAAAGTCTTATCTCACGTCTACAGTGTACACTGGGGTCCCAGAGAGAGTCAAAGTCTTATCTCACGTCAACAGTATACACTGGGATCCCAGAGAGAGTCAAAGTCTTTTTCTCAGCTGACATGTGTTTGACCGTTTCTTGGAATTCAGCTGCCCGCAGAATGCTTGTATCTATAGTGACGGGCAGTATCATCTTTAAAGTCGTCATTTCCTAACAGCATAAATTCCAAGTGGTGATACCTGCTGCAGATAGTTACCAGGTTGTCATTCCCTCGAGAATAGACTGGCTGAGGTGATATTTACGATCAGTATCATCTTTTCGGTTTCTGCTGCCCCATAGATAATAGAATCCAAGTGTTTACCATTCCTGAAAAATCAAAATCCAGGAGCTGATGACTTCGACCTGTTCCTTCGGTCGAATTCTACACGACATGGAGAACTTCGAACACACACTCTTCCATTCTCCTTCACTTTCCTTCCGCGTCGAGCACATCACAGATTGAGGACCAGGGACTCCTTTTTTTTTCAGAGTATGTACACTCTGTTTAATCTCCCACATCACGGCAAACAAAAACCTTTTTTTTTCAGAAAGCAACAGCACAGATAAAGACATAAATCACAACTTGGTCATAAAATGTTGAGCAGACATTCGCTAGCAATACTTGCTTTTGATAAAATCATATCCATTGACCGTATCACCAGAAATTAAATGGGAATATGCCTGTTTTGCAAGTTTTATTTGCTCGACAATGTAAAGCACAAATACAATATTGAAAAGTACACTGCGCGCAAAAATACTACATATTTATTCTGTTGCCAAATGGACTCCATGCCACATTTTTGTTATTGATACAAGCAGAAACAATGATCAATTCATTTCTTTCAGATAGAAACAAAATCAACATGACAGGCTTTGTCACTCGGCGGTCTCTATCTGAGGCGTTGGGTCAAGGCCCAATGTTTGCTCCGTATAATTTCACTTGTCCTGGTACTGGGTTGCAGCCAACCTTCAGTTGCTGTTAAACTTAAACAATTGATTTGTCTTGAGAGAGACATGGTCAGACAAGGTTCACATGACACATTTTTGTATCGTGGCACATAACTTAGAACAGAAAAAGAATGACAGAATTGAGAAAAAAAAAAAACATGGACGAGAGAGAGAAAAATGTTAATCTCGTAACATTGCACATTTTAATCAGGTAATATTTTTCACGTGTCTCGGATGCGTACAATTCATGGCACACACCCTCAGGAATCATTCATTTACTGCTCAATTCTCCTGCTTCTGGAAAGCAGCATGGATGTAAATGAAATAATCATGAAAAACAAAATATGCATATGAACAGGAAATAATTTAAAAAATATTCATCGGTCATCCTGATAAAAAGCTTATGACATTATGTTGTTCAAAACAACGCTTGTGTGTTTGCAGGTATGACGTTCGGGTTTTGATTTCATAACCGAATTTTGGGCATATTGAACCAAGTTAACTAATGTTGCTTTCGAATATGGAAGTGAAAAAAAAAAATTTCAAGTCAAAGACTACGATTAAAGAAAAACCTGTGTTGTGCCTTCCAACAACATGTCCGATGGACAGCAGTATAGATCAGAGAACGTCTGTCATTCCAGTACAAGGTGCGTTAGTGTGAACGCAGGCATCCTCGTATCTTTGTTGCGGACGACATTTACACCATGTACTACACATACGTCTTTTTAAGCAGATGAGATCATCTCGACGTTTCTGTTGTCGTCTCAGACGTGATTAATACAATGTGCCCTCTGTTGCAGACGAGAGTAACACAATAGGTCTTTTGTCCCACATGTGTGTAACACATTATGTCACTTTTATGCAGAGGGTGAATACCGTGTCTTTATGGAAAACAGAATTATCACTTTTAAACAAATCCAGGAACACGCAGACACAGACACAGACAACACACAGACACGGACACACAGACAGACACAGACACCACACACACACACACACACACACACACACACACACACGTAACAGTAACAAGTATTCGCCAACTTAATCCGGACACAAAGAGATATATGAAAGACTCCTTCCTCCTAAAAAAAAGAAAAGACCAGAGAGAGAGAGAGAGAGAGACAGACAGACAGACAGACAGCTAGGCAGACAGACAGACAGAGACACGGACACAGAGATACGAATGCGGATATTTTATTTAATGATAAGCCATTGCCTCTATTGAAGGGGGTACAACAAAATATCGCTCCAAAAGAAATGTAACACAAAATACCTGATAAAAATTGATATATTAAAAAACAAGCATATATACGTAGCTTAAACGCTTTATATAGATAAATGGACAGATTTTCAGTTGTTCTTTCATTATTTGACGCTAGAAGTAAACCAAGATGAAAAAGACTTGGATATTTATAGTACTTAAGATGTATATACCTTACTTTTAAATCATTTAGAACGGGGCAGCACAAAACAAAAAGCACCTCATCTTCTGCCGCTTGTTACACAATGGACAAATTAAATCAACAGGTGTGTGTTGTTTTGTAACGAAACTTATGGGAGGCGATTTCTGAACCAAGTCTAAATTTTGTTGTAATGATTTTCAGGTGTCTGTCTAAATTCAATTTCAAATGCGTTTTATCAGCAGCTGCATTCCTGCCTTCTACAAAGAACCAACCTTTTCTTAAAAGCTGTAAGAACTGTTTTACTCCCTCAGCGCCTTGGTTTAGTCCTACATACCCCAACCCAAATATATACAATTTACAACGAATATCAGATAGCCAGTTGGTTTTTTTCTCACGAGAATCCAAATCGAACAACGTACAATTATGTTTTTGTGGTAATCTTGTCTCATCCATTCTTGTCAAATGTTGCCAGTATCGTACACACCCGACTGCAGATTTATGTAAATGGGGTTATCTATTTGTCTCTCCATATATCAAATCATTTAGTGTTTGCATTTGAACACCTAAGAACTTTTTAAGAGCAAACAGGTGTACCTTTTCACAGTGTCGAGCTGCACTACTTAGTCCACACAATTCAGCCCCATATTGAACAGTTGGTTGTACTTGTGTGTCGAATGATTTCAGATATATAGCAAGGGAGCTACAGTTTAATCTAAATAATTTTTGCAATATACTTAACATCGCATGTTTCGGTCTGCTGGCAAGATTTTAACACAACACAGCAAAACTCAATGTCGTTGAAAAATTAATACATAAATACTTATAAACATTAACGGGTATAGGGATTCCATTGTAAGACCAATGTTCTCTCGCTGCTAGGTAGCCTAACAACCTTTCCTAAAAACGACTATATTACTTTTATTCATATTCAACTTTAGATGGAGGCCTGATGCCGCTCTATATAGGCTGTTTAATTGTGTTTGTAACCCAACGTTGTTTCAGACAAGAGAGCCACATCATCTCCCAAAAGTAATATAAATAATAAAAATAATCATATGTAAATATAGCACCATGTTTCCCATTTCTCATTACTTCCAACGCTAATTCACTTATAAATAAAGTGAACAACACTGGACTAGTAACGTCGCCTTGTTTTACCCCGGGTACAGTTTATGTAGTTTGTCAGTTTTGAGCCGGAACGAATTCTGTCCTGACTGTCGCATACATGCTATGGATACATCAGAAAGGTTTTCCTTTGATACCATTTTTCAAAAGAATAGGCCATAATAAGTTTCTTTCAGTAGAGTCAAAGCTGTTTCGAAATCAATAAAAGCAACATAAAGTTTGCGGTTAAGACAAAACTGCTCCTGTATTAAAGCTAATATTGTGTACACATGATCAATGGTAGAGTAGACTCTTTTAAATCCCGCTTGATGTTCCCCAGTAATATGCAAGACGATCCATTTCTGAATCCTGTTGTTTACGATAGAACATAAGTTTACTGCTTGTATCTGATAGCGATATCCCTCTGTAATTATTAGGATCGTCTGTGTCACCCTTTTTTTTAATAAAGTTAATACAATACTTTCCGTCCACATATTTGGGAACATTCCCTTATCAAACAAAGTATTTAAAATTTTAACAAAGAAGTCAGTAACGCGATTCCCTGCGTGCTTCAACATCTCCCCAATAATTCCGTCTGGACCAGCTGATTTACCATCCTTTCAGTTCCTTATCGCTAATAACACCTCTTCTCTAGATATTCATGGAACCGTCATCGTCATTATTATCATTAGTGTCACTAGTATCATTAGTATCATCATCGCCGTTATCAATTATACAAGAATCTTCTTTTGTAAATTTGTTTCCAGTATTTTTTTTTTAAAACGATCATACCAGTCAACCATTGTTGTATTGTTATATGGTTACTTTCTTTTAAAGGAGACTCTATGCACATTTTCCTAGAACTGTCTTTGATCATTAACCGACGCAATTAGCGATCCTAACAATGAATCATTATGTTGTTTTTCTTTTAATTCTAGAAGATTTTTAGACTCTTTCCCGGCTATACAGTAGGCAACGCGATCAGCAGCATCCTTTGTCCGCAGACATGTACTCAGCAATCCTTTAGCTTTTGATTTACTTATTTTACACTCATCATCGTACCAATCCCTTCTTTTCATTCATTTTGTTCAAACAAATTCGCTTTTTTGGACAACCAGCATGAGTTTTAAGACATGCAACAAACATATTCAAGGCTTCATTACAATCACGATCATCAGTCATATTGATAGCATCATCGAGTAATGATAATACTTCAACCGACTGCATTATATGGACATACGCTGGTTCAAAAGAAGGGTTTCCACACAAACTTTTCAATCAACTCACAGTTATTTTCAACACTTAGAGACACACAGTGTTAAGATTAGGCATTCCAAAATGAAATTCGACAGGTAAATGGTCAGATTCTAATCTCTCTGAAACAACTAAATTACAAGATGGCAAAACAACTGAAAAGTAAATTTCGAGAAATCAGAACATAGTCGAATACACGTCACCAAAAGTCTGAAAATATACGAAAAGTGCCCATCAAGATCACCATTACATACTCCATTTATTATGTATAATCCCAGCGAGGTACACATATTCAACAAATATTTTCCATAATTATTGAGTACATTATCCGAAGACTTCCTTTCTAAGTAATCAGAGCAACTACCAAATTCAAAATTATAGGTATCATACATGTCAAAAATATTTTAAAAAGCATTAGCTGTTCTGCTGCTGTTTAGATCACCAGACAAGATTATATGCATATCATTCAAATCAAGCATACAATCCTAGAGAAAAAAACCCATTGTAAACGTCAAAATAAGCATAATATGGTGAACCCTCAGGCGGTACATATGAACAAACATATAACGCACCCTCTGTTAAACCAAACAAAGTTTTGTCAATCAAAACAAAAGGACCATAAGAACAATTCATTTGGAGCTCTGTAACATAAGGCACAAAGTCATTCTTAATCAGGCATAACAAGCCCCCTGAACATCTGCCTTGATTTGAAAACGTGATAGCAGGCTTATGAAACACAGTATAGCCCGTAAACACGCTAGATTAAAGATCTTCCACAAACGTCTCAGCGAGACAAAGTCAAAGTGAAACAAATATAAGAGAACATTTTTATTGTGAATTTTAGGAAGAATTCCATTTATATTCCAGTGCAAATACTTAAAAGATGTTGAATATCTATTATTTACATGATTTTTTATCAACATGTAGAGCCGGTGTACTTTCATTACAATTTTCATTACTACTTTCATGTACATAGATTGACGGATTTCTCATATGCACATTAATAATTATTATCAAACACACTGCCATCTCCGTTACAATTGTTCCTTTGAGACAGCCCCCTGCCTTTATCTTCAGCAGTGCCACGTGCTTCTGCTGATAACTGTCTCTACTCTAAATATAAAGTGTCCATGTTTTCCGGTCGAGTAGCGACATAATCAACACACAACGGTATACATGTCAATTGTTCACTGTCATTATCACAAATCACATCATGTCAAAAGAGATATCATCTAAAAGCTTATTTCTGCGATTATTTTCTTCTCTTATAATACGGAAACATTTATCCCCCGAGCCACCCGCGGAACCAATGTTTACAATGTCACAACCAGAGAGAGATCGCTCGCCGGGGTCGGGTCACTGTCAGTGTCGCACACAACCTGCTCCGCACGGGAAGTTTGCCTGCACCCGCGAAACGCAGCCGGTGTCACTGCAGGCGGCCTCCCCCCTATACAGTTTCCCTGAGGCTGGATCCGTCAAGACCGTATTCTTGCCTTCAATACGCAGGTGATCAAAGACCATGGTTGCACGCTTTCCTTCACTTGTGACTTTTTTCAAATGAGGCGTTAATTTCCTCCTCACCTTTCTCACTCTCAATGAAAATTCCTCACCTAAAATCACCTGTGATCCTTTCCGTTTGTATCTTGCTTTCAGAATCCTTTCTTTGTCCTTTAAAAAGCGTGCAACAACCAATCACTGGAAAGTCGGGCTACGAATTCTGGCGGTGCACACGATCGAAAGGGAAATCACCAGCAAGCTTCAGGGTGTCTGTAATCAGATCATGGACCACGGCTTCACATTCATGCTGAATTTCATTCGGTTTTTCGAGCAAGCCCGTGAAAAATCAAGTTGTGCTTCGATCGGTCTTCTAAATCGTCCGTCTTCGTTCCAAAGAATCCATTCTTTTCTTCAGGACGTCATTGCTGTTTCAGAGGTCTTCGTTTTTTCCCCCCCGACGCAGCTCCGTCACCTCCTGTCTCAAGGATTTCAGTTCTCCATGCAGTGCAGCATACCAGTCCCGCAATCCTTCATGTGGCCTTTCATCTCATCGAACTTCGTATTCCAAGTTTGAAGCATGGACATTCCATCCAGATTTGAGGGATGCTGGGTGGCTGGCGTAGTTCCGGTGTGTGCTGGATGAAGTACGGGGCTTGTCCCACGCTATCCCTGTGGTCTCCTCTAGACAGACTGGTCTGTCACAGGGGAACTCTTCGGGGGTCCTGGGTTCTGCTCCACATTGCCACACAGCAATAAAAAAAAAAGAAAATTGCCCCAGAGCAAGAGCGACAGGAGGGAATAAAAAATGACACCATCCACAACTCTTTGAGTTTCACTGTTTTCTCTCTCATGTCGGCTCGATTTCTGGCCCTTTCCATCATAAAAGCCACAAATACCGGCACAAAGGAACCACAACGTGGCCGGAAATCGAGATGTTCAGAGGGCATGGCACTATATAGACTTCTCTGCAAAATCTTAAGTCAATACTCGGCCACAACAGATATCAACTAAGCAATTTGTTGGAGCTTAACCAAACCACAGCTGTACCAAATGAATACAGTTTTACATCCCGAGAGAGAGAGAGAGAGAGAGAGAGAGAGAGAGAGAGAGAGAGAGAGAGAGAGAGAGAGAGGTGGGAGAAGAAGATTTAGTAACCACAGAGAGAGAGAAAAATGGTGAAGAATTAGCAGAGAGAGAGAGAGAGAGAGAGAGAGAGAGAGAGAGAGAGAGAGGGAGAGGAGAGAAGAAGAAGAAGGGGAACTGGGGGGGGGACTTTAACACAACTATAAACATTGTATACATGTAGGTACAGTTTCACGTCAATTTCAAACCTGCCCATCTTGACAAATACAAAGAACACACACACACACACACACACACACACACACGCGCGCGCGCGCGCGCGCGCATGCGCGCATACACACACACACACACGTACATACACACGCACACACACGTGTATATACATGCCTACGCATATACCCATATGCATACATATACATACATACACATACACCCACACACGCATGTACATTCAAGTAAATTACATTCATAATCACATAACCAATGACCGCTGGGCACTGAATAAGGAAGAGAGTTTACCAAACAGAAAATCAAGTCAGCCTGTTTTTTTCCTAATTTTACATGCTTCGGCAATGTATTTTGCTAGAGATTTGATCAACAATTCATTTTCCAATGTCAGCACACGGGCTAGATTGTGGCTTTTTACAAAAGGCAACTGAAACAAACTACATTTTTTTCGCGGATTTGTCTGTAGCTTCGCAGTGGAATAAGAAGTGGCACTCGTCTTCATT
Organism: Conus betulinus; assembly: GCA_016801955.1. Classification (NCBI taxonomy): domain Eukaryota; kingdom Metazoa; phylum Mollusca; class Gastropoda; order Neogastropoda; family Conidae; genus Conus; species Conus betulinus. The sequence continues at coordinate 36,705 of JADBJO010015510.1, forward strand.
GTCATTTGACTTACATACTGGACAGTTATTAACTGCTGTTGTGCCAGGCATGAACCATATTTTGTTTGCATGTAGACCCAAGGTTCTGGTTCGAAAACGTGCAAGTACAGTTCTATGCCATCTATCTGTTACTACTGATAGGTACTTTTCAGCTTGCAGGTTGCTGTTGAATGAAAGAAACATTTCATATTTATCATTTCCTTCCATATTAGAATGCCAGTTTTGTTGAAACATACACACCAGTCTATCTTTCAATTCAGAAATGAACAGTTTATCGTTCCCTACTTCTTGACTTAAACAACACACACCAAACCCGTTTTCCGTCAAGAATTTCTTTACTTTGGACACCCAGTTTAAACTTCCCATTCTCATGTTGTTGTAATAACATTTTGTATGCCTGCTTACACAGTCTTGTTTGTGGTAATTTCAGAAGTTTTAGCCAATACTTAATACATTTAATATAAGTGCATGCATATATATAAGGGGGATATCTCCCCGACTCTGCGTAAAAACCATTTTGTTAGAAGAATGTAATGGGACATTTATGAAACGTTTAATTGCAAATGTGTGTACCTTTTCAATTTGGTTGATGTCAAGAGTACCCCACACTTCCGCTGCATACGTTAATATGGGAGTAATCTGAGTGTCAAAAAGTTTCCAAAATATTGATGGTTCAATGAATTCAACTTCCTTCCTTAATGACTTAAGAATTTCAATCACACGCCCTTTTTTTTTTTCCCTTTTCTACACACTTCTGTCAGTCCTGCATTAAGACTTAGCTTAGTTGTGAATGTTAATAATCCAAGATATTTGTAACTATTTGTGTCACTCTTACTTCTTCACTACCGTACCACCATTTTTCATGTCTGGAAAGATGACCCCCCCCCATTCTAAAGACCATAATGTTTGTTTTATCTAGGTTAACAGTTAACTGTAATCGGTCTGCTTCCTCTTTGAGAGTGGTCAACTGGTTCTGTAGACCAACGGTGGTATCAGAAAGTAAAATAACATCATCTGCAAACAACATCAGGAAGATTTCGACTGTACCAGGTATCATTTGAATACCGTGCCCTGCCGTTTTTGTTAATTTCTATCGCTAGTTCGTTTATAAAGAATGAGAAGCTGAGGGCTTAGTAGGCATCCTGTTTTTAACGCCACGAGGACAATTGAAATTATCTGAATATTCGCCTTTATCGCGCACGGAAGCCACTACCGAAACGAAACACTACACTCCACTAAGAGCCTTGTACATTTTCCCTTTAATGCCAATTTTTTTTCTCAAAATATTCCAGAGGATGTTCCTGTTTACAGAGTCGAAAGCTTTCTTAAAGTCAACAAAAGCGACATATAATTTAGCATTTTGGAGTAGATACTTCTGAACAAGTGCATATAAAGTGAAAATGTGGTCTATGGTGCTGTAGCCTTTCCTAAAACCTGCTTGTTCTTCTATAATTATTGCTTCCCTTTCTGCCCATTTAGTTAATCTTTTTTATTTAAAATGCTTGTATAGATTTTACCTATAACGTTAGTTAAAGCTACTCCTCTATAATTATCCGGGTTATTTGCGTCACCCTTTTTATGAATTGGTATTATTATAGACTTGCACCACTCTTGGGGGGAACATTCCACTATCAAAAATAGTGTTAAACAATTTGACTAGAAAGTCCACCATTTTCATATTTGAATGTTTTAAACATTTCACTACACAATTTTGTCTGTACCTCCACTTTTTTCACTTTTCAGATTTTTTATCGCATCAGCTACTTCTTGTTTAGTAATTGGATCGTGAAACAATGCCTCTTCGTTTTCTTCCTCCTCTAGTTCTTCATGTTCAACAGTTTCATGTACTGATGTACTTTCGAAACTATTGAAGACATTGAAGAAATGATCATACCACTGTTGATGCTTATGTCATTAAAAATCATCATCTTCCTATTAACAGCTCTTATATAGTTGCCCAAAAGTTTCGGATCCTTGATTGACTCTTTGAGCTTTCTAATTCTAGTTTCATCATACTCTCTCTTCTTCTCTCTTTTCATCTGAGAATATTCTTTTCTTTCTTTTACATAGGCATCTTTCTGCAATGCTTTATATTCAGGTGATCTAGCTCTCCGATAAGACCTAAGAAGCCGGACGACTATTTTTTTTTTTTCTTTTGTTCACACTCAATGTCAAACCAGTCGTTTAATTTTTTTTTTTATTTCTCCCAACTCTCCTAACCATACATGCTGCAGCCGCATACATTGCATTTACTAAACATTCTATGGCTCTGTTAACATCAGTAGCGAGATGTCGTTGTGCTGTGTTTAAACACTCTTTAAATTCATCAGACTCTAACTCTTCTTTATATATTCCGCTGTGCTCGTCAGACCATACTATCTTTTCTTCTTTTATGTTCACACTGTGGTAGCTGGGGAGCACTATCTTCATACACACAGTTTCTCCAAGCTAGTTCAACTGGCAGATGCCAGGAATATAGCCTGTCACCAACTTTTAACTCGCACTTGTCTAACAGTTCATCTGAGACTATAAAATAGTCAATGACACTACTTCCCTGGGGAGACACAAATGTAAATTCACCATTCAAATCATTAATACAAGATCCATTAACAATACTCAGATCAAATAAGAAGCAAAAATCCAACAGTGATCTACCAAAGTTATTTACAACAAGATCCTTTTGACACACGCCAGCCAGTCTCTTTCTCATCATCATCAGTGTCATCATTGTGCACAAAGTTCATCATGTTTTCCATTCGCGCGCTTGTTCAGATCCCGTTCTCGCATTCAGATCACCGCACACACCAGATACACCTCATCCTTTTCTATACATTGTAGCAAATTTTCTTCAAGTATGTGTATGCCATTTTTTGACTCTAAATTATTATAGGCTGCCCCCCCTCAGGTACAATATAGCATGCAACAATGATGACTACATCTTTATCAACATTCAGCAAACCCTTTTTAAGTTTAATAGCAATGGCATTGTCACATTCCAGTTTTATTTCCTCTATAAACTCTGCAAAGCACTTTTTTCACAGAAAAAGAACTCCACCGGAATTTCTGCCATGAACAGACATTTTTTGGGCAGGCGCCTGCAATTTAATATAATCTTGAAATATACTACCAAAATCAAAACGATTGTCAGTGAAGGTTTCAGTTAAACATACAAAATCAAAAGAATTGATGTATTTAACAAAAGAGACATCATTTAATTTAGTATACAAATTCTCCACATTATAATTCAAAAAGTTCACAAATCAGTGACCGGCGGTCTGCCTCTTGCTATTTGTCATTGCTTGAGCGTGTCTTTCTCCCACTCCCTCCCTTTTGTTTACTGTCACTGCCACCCAAGTAGCGGCGTAAACCGGTTTGCTGTCGTTCTCTGCTTGGCCCACCCTTTGCTGCACGTGCGTCACGTATCTGACAGTCCCTGTCCTTGCCATCCCTGTCACCAGTCAAGCGTGGAGCTGACCCTGTGTTCGCTCCGTGGTGAAGAGGTGGTCGCTGATTGGATGTCGGAGTCACGTGCTCAAGGCTAGGGGAATCCCCTTCCAGCGTGTTACTTCTTCTGGTTCGCACAGCGCGTTGGTTGTTGTCAGGGGGCGTGTCCCTCCTAGTCGATCGTGTCATCGTCGCACCCGGCGTCGCACCCGGTGTGGCTGCCGCTGTTGTCTCACCTGTTGCCGTTGATGGCATTGCCCCTGCTGTCGCCTCGGCGTACGTCCTCGAGTCGGATCTTCTAGGGCCGACGGTCAGCCTCCCCTTGTAGAAGTAGGCTGACATGCCGTCCTTCCTGGCTTGTGCCACGATGCCGGCTTGTCGTCGCGTCAGGTCGTTGGCCACGCGTACTCCCCTCTTCTCCAGCCCCCCTGAACTCCCTGTCCGTCAGCACAGTCATTTTATCAGTCCAGTTTCGGAACTTAGCGATCATGGGTCTAGGTTCTCCCGACTTAGCCTGCCCTACACGATGTGCACGCACAATGTCCTCTTCGTTCCACTGCTTGCTTCCCCCCACACTGTTTAAGGCTGAGGCCACTGCTCTGGCACACGTGTTGTAATTTTCGTTCTCATTGACTTGCGGAATACCAAATAACCTGAGGTTGTCTCTTCGTGAAAACTCCTCCAACCGGTCAATTTCCACAGTCATATGTTTCACCTCCTCCCTCAGATCCTCGACAGTCTCGAACTTTCTTTCGGTTTCAATTTTCGTATTGGATATCTCCTTGGTCAAACTGTTCATTTGTGACGATAAGGACGACACTGTCTCTGCTAATTTCCTATTCTCTCTTTCTAGTCATCACATCTCTGATTAATTTCTTTGCATTCTTGTTTTACCTTTTCCAGTTCGCACTTTATTTCACTAAGGTCTCCTCTAACGGCAGCATTGTGTTCCCTGTGTTCTTGACTTTGTTGACGTATTGCTGTCAAAATTTCATCGATATCTCCACTAAAGAGAAGACGTTTCACACACAGCACAGCACTGGCAGCATACAGGAACAAAAGGGCGGGTACAAACGGGAACGCAAGGTGTTGGGTCATGTGACTGGCATGAGAGAGAGAGAGAGAGAGAGAGAGAGAGAGAGAGAGAGAGAGAGAGGGGGAGGAAAGAAGAAGAACAAGCAGAGAGAGAGAGAGAGAGAGAGAGAGAGAGAGAGAGCAGGCCAACTCGACTTTCAACGCCTGTAAAATGCGTGTTGCAACACACATACATTACTGCGTGAGGGTCGCATACAACTTGAGCCTACGCTAAAGTGACATGTAAAATATATGGCCAAAGTCAAAGGCGTAATAATGCTCGCGAAGGTCAGCACAGAACGTTTCATACGAAAACCACACAGAGACAAGCACCATGTGCAAATCTGGAGCTCAATGTCCTCTTCGATACTATATCTAACGTCCAAATTATGTTTGAAAACGTGCAAAATGGGGAATTTCTATTTCAAGTTGCACCGATGCAATAATTGGTTACCCTGTAAAACTATGAAAGAAAAGATGAAATCGATGAGTGCATTAGTGTCAAATCCCAGCACACCTGATGGTTCAGTTGAGAACAAAGTAAACACATTGAGGTATTGCTCATTCACTAAATTACCCGTGTTTTCCCTGATAATTATGTAATTATGCATCGTAGAAACACATACATGATATCACATATTACAGAGAGTGCGTAGATCAGTGTTGTACTTCCTCATCATAATCTACTTAACTATAGCTCCCGAACATCTTGTTGAACCACATATTTTAAAATAAGAAATGCTAAGGAAACACAATTTGAACAATTTTCATTTTGATTTCTCTGCCCACTTTTTTGCAACATTTGGGAAAAAAATGGTAGTTTACAGAAGTATGCCTTGGTGTATTTTTGACTCAATAAAGAAGAACAATAGCATGTTTTTAATAGCTCATAGACATGGGCAAAGACGTATTGTCATGACTAAATATTAATTACTCAGTAACTGCTGGAAAAAAGACTTAAAACCTGATGCTATTTTGTTAACATCGTTCCTATAAAAGTAAACCTTCCACTATCGTCTCCTCTGGGGGTGGGGTGGGGGGTGGGGGGTGGGGGATGAGTGGGTGGGTGGTGTTGTTGCCTCATGACGACCTGGTATTGACTGATCCCTGTGGAGTGTAGGTGCTCGGGCTGCTCAACAGGAGGAACCTGGGTGTGGCTATGTTGGTGCCAGTCGGAATTACTGGGCGTGGGAATAATGCCTCAGACAGGACGCGAGAGATCAGACTTGTGGCACCATACCCAGCTTTACCAACAAAAACAAACACACTCAAACAAAA
>JADBJO010015511.1:0-12500 GCA_016801955.1 Conus betulinus
GAAAGCTGACAAAAATGGTGAGCGACAAACAAAAGGATCTTCCCTCAGACACAGGAATTTCCAGACGACAAAGATGCATTTGATACTTAAAACCTCCCACCACCCGCCATCTGCCGTCACTCCTTGCTCCTAGCCAGCATCCTACAAAGTAAATCATTCATCCGCGCGTGCGCGCGCGCACACACCACACACACACACCACACACAACTGACACACGGAAGGCCCTTTTTTTCTTTTATGCCCATTTTTGTTTAATTTATTTAGAAGATCGTACTAGTAATAAGGTAATATATAGTTTACAGACAAAAGTTTGTCACGTGAAAAATATAAACAAAGTATAAAATGAATAAGATTAGTAAAATAAAAATGAAATAATTTGAGAAAAAAAAATGTACATTAACAAAAATGGTTCCATTTCTGATGACGAAATTCTGTGTGTTTGAGTAAACGAAATCTTGAGGACATCACCCTTCACCTTTTGCACAAACGCGAGAGAGATGAAGAGGAGAGAGGAGAGAGAGAAGAGAGAGAGGAGAGAGAGAGAGAGAGTGGAGAGAGAACAAAGTATTTCAGTGACTCCGCCGAACAACGTGGACAAACGAACCACAAGACAAAACACTTGGTTTTTGTTTTGTTTTGCTTTTATTTCTGAGGATGGATGATCAACTGTACATGTTTTCCATCTAAGCCTCAAGAAGCAATATGGATTTTGTCAGGTGAGGGAAAACATCGTGGGTTGGAAGAGTCTTCATTCCCAGCGGCCTATGCCCCACTACTGCAGACATTGGAATTGTTGATGTATGTGATGCGTCCCCTCCACCCCCTGGCTGATGACGGCCATCCTTCTTGATGTACTCCACAAGGATGTCGGAATCCACGTCACCTAGGACACACACAGCCACAGGGGAATGGTAAAGTGGTGATGAGTTTAAGGCCCGTTGGTCCCATGACAGTAGGTGGTAGGGAGGATTTTGGAGACGCTTGGGCTGCCAGGGTCTGCACTACCCTTTGTACTCAGTCAAGCATGACTAGGTAGGTGCTGTAATTAGTCCAGTCATGCATTTTCCCCATCCAGGACTTCTTTCCCCTCTGACTCTGAGAAGTCCGTATTCACAGCTAACAGTATCGGTCTTCTTGGCCTGGTTCGTAGGTTCAGTAACCCCCCCCCCCCCCCCCTCTCTCTCTCTCTCTCTCTCTCTCTCTCTCTCTCTCTCTCTCTCTCTCTCCCGGACACATCAGTTTTTTCGATGTTTTTTCAGTTGCCTGGTTAGTCAGTAGAGTGCATCCGTCTTCACAGCATTAACCAATTGCAGAATTAGAGCTTCACAGATGATTCTAAGTTAGCTTCGGGACACGTAATGAAGAAACAACCCACTTGTCTCATCCAGTCCCTTCCCTAAGTAAAGAGACTGTCAATACAGTAATGGTTAAGCTCAATTATAACGCACCAACGATGGAATACTCTGCACACATGTGATGCTCGCGTGAGAGAGAGAGGGAGAGAGAGAGAGAGAGAGAGAGAGAGAGAGAGAGAGAGAGAGAGAGAGAGAATCGGTCTGTCGTTTGTGTATTGACCAAGCACAATGCATGCACACTGACGTGTTCTGTTTAAATCATGCTGTGGGGAGGGGTGGGGGGGGGGGGGGCATTCTGATTCTGAAGAAACCAACTGAGAGGGCTGAGGGAGGAGGAGTGGGGAGGGGGGGGGGGAGAATATGATAGTGAAAAGGGGACGGTGTAAGCGGTTTGACGTGAAGCGAACACCTCACTTACCCCTTTTACTCTTGCAGTCAAAACCAGGTTTCCCTACGAACAAGCAGCGAGAGCGTTTCCACCTGGCCCCAGAAGGTTCAGTTGTACCAGATAATGGCACTGGTGGGCAGTTCCATGGGGCTGTTTGCTGTGTATCCGATCCCCTCCCCCCCTCCACGACACCCACCCTTACCTGTAGCAGAGGTCTGCTTGGCGTAGGTCTTCCTCATGGTGTGTCTGCCAAGATCACCCCCCCCCCCCCCCCCCCCCCTCCCGTTACCTGTGGGACGGGTCTGTTTGGCGTAGCTCTCAATTTAGTTGTATCCGTCCCCCCACCTTCGCCCCACTCTACCCCACCCCGACCCCCACCCCCTTATCTACAAGATAGACCTGCCGGGAGTGGTTGTTCTATGTAATGTATCTCTCCCCCCCCCCCCCCCCCCCCCCCCCCCCCCCCCCCCCCCCCCCTCCGCTCTCCAATCCACCTTACCTGTAAGACAAACCTGTTCCGCCTGGTTCTTAAAAACGGCGTATCCATTCCCCACCCCCCACCCCCCCCTTTATCCCGCATGCCCTCTTACCGATGGGATAGGTCTCTTTGGCGTGGTTTTTTCAGCACGGAATATCCTCCCCTCCCCCAGCAATGTAATTGGGCACCAGCAGTTTGTATTCCTTGTGGTCGTCCACAGGCTCGAACCTAGGCACCTGGCATTCGGAGCACAGCACTTCCAAGGAAGCCACGCGCTGCCCCACAGGCTGGTTCAGGTCATAAACCACTCGCAGACCTGAGACAGGTGTAGGTCAGGTCACTTGGGATTGGCCTTCACACGTCATGGAAATGCAGCTCATGACCTGGACTATGTTCAAAGAGATGGGAGACTGCTCGACAACAATTAGTACACTGTGGCTAAACCGTTTGGTTTATATGCGTACATGACACACACAGCTAGGGTATATAACGGCACACGAGCACACACACGCACACACACACACACGCACACATGCACGCACGCACGCGCCCAAGCATGCACGCACGCACACGCGCGCGCGCGCGCGCACACACACACACACACACACACACCACACACACACACACATCTGATATTCTCAAACATCGAGAATGTCACCGTCATCGTCATCATCCTCATCCTCATCATCATCATTCTCATCATCACCATCATCTCATCGTCTTTCATAATCCTTAGGTCGTCAAAGCTCCATCGATGATTTCCAGACATCTGTCCAACGGTCTGGGCTGTTTCCTGGCCTTCTGATAGCCCTTCAACAACAGGCCCATCCCTCCCTGATGGGATCCTCCCATCTCTTCTTCTTCTGTCTGCTGCTTCTTCCCTCCTCCTGACACTGTGCCCGGCCGGCAGGTCTTGAAAGACGGTCGTACCATTTTCATTTGCCTTCTCGAGACAATGGTCATCGTAGAATCCAATGACTCCGTTGCAGACTTGCTAACTGGCCTTGTGATCACTGAACCAGAGGGGCCTGTGGTCATATGGTCACTGAGGCCCGTAGTCAAATGGTAGACCGTTTACCTGCCGAGCTAGCGATCGTGAGTTCGAACCACTCATGGGGATCGGAGCTTTATCGGCTTGAAAACCCTACCTGTCCCCTCAGCGGTACATGAGTACCTGATTTCAATGAAGGGATGGTAAAGGTGAAGGAAGGAGCGGGAGGGACGCCGCCTTCCGTCTCACAGGTTCACAGCCCATACAGGCAATAGGCTTGTGGGAACTTCAACTTAAAGAATGTTGTACCAGCAGAAGATGTTTAAGGTATCACGGTGATATCTAGTCTCCAGATTTGATTTCTTCTTCGGTGATACACAAAGTACACAACGTTAAGGCTGAAGTAGTGACAATTGAAATAGTCACAAAATTGAAGAGAGCCAAACACACACAGACACACTCACCAACACACACACACACACACACACACACACACACACACACACTCTCTCTCTCTCTCTCTCTCTCTCTCTCTCTCTCTCTCCACACACACACACACACACACACACACACACACACACACACACACACACACAAAGGAGTGCAAAGCAACGCTTATTTGCATACACCACACACAACGGAGAGCAAATTTTCCACAAACGTCTTCTTCAGAAACAGTGACAAGAACAGTCACCAAAAACTACTCCTCAGATCACTCCTAACCATTTGTGATCAAAGCCACGGTCTGAGGTATAAAGTTATGTGCACTGTTTATTGTCGAATTTATCTTGTCTGTTGCGCGTTTGTCGAAAATTTACCTGACTAGATTTGACATTACCTGTTCAATAAGCTTTATTTTGCACTCTGTGCGCGCCCGCGCGCGCGTGCTCGCACATGTGTGTGTGTGTGTGTTGTGTGTGTGTGTGTGTGTGTGTGTGTGTGTGTGTGTGTGTGTGTGTGTGTGTGTGTGTGTGTGTGTCCATTCGTAATTTAGCCTAAAATGAAACAACCAAAGAGAATTAAGAGCAGATAAAGGCAAGGTAAAAAAGCAAAAAAAACAACAAAAAAAAAGAAAAAAAAAAAGAAAATGAAAGGAAGAACGAAAGAAAATAAGAAAGAAAAAAGGAAGCAAAGAATGGAAACAGAAAAAAGAAGAGAGAGAGAGAGAGAGAGAGAGAGAGAGAGAGAGAGAGAGAGAGAGAGAGAGAGAGAGAGAGAGAGAGAGAGAGAGACAGACAGACAGACAGACAGAAAGAAAAATCTTAACAGCCCAAAGCAAAGACAGGAAGTCCATGACTCCTCCGTACTGCTGGACCCACCAGACACCTGCAGGAAGCCGCCATATAGCTGATCGGGCTTGCAGGGATCCAGCCTGGAAGCGCAGTACTCGAAACGTGTCCTTCAGGTACTTCCCCTGCATCTTGAAGACGTCGACTGTGTTGCTGAAAGGCTGAACCGTCAGGGCGTCACCGATGGTGATGTTTCCTGCATCGGTACCAACACTCGTCAACATATCGTCAACACGTCATCGACACATTGTCAACACATCGTATACACCTCATTAACACATGGTCAGTATCTCATCAACACGTCGTCAACTTGTCATCAAGAGCACGCTACGTTATCCATATCCCTAATTCAAATTAATACAGCAAAGCCAACGACGGCGGTACAAACGGCAGAAGCAGAAACACATGCATTATATCAGTAGTAGTAATGTTGTATCTGTAGCACAGTAACAGCAGTTGCAGCAACGCCAGCAGCAACACGAACAACAGCGGTGGTGGCAGCAGCTGACAGACCATTTTCAGTTTCAGTTTCATCACAAATTTTCAGTTTCAGTTTCATCACATATTGTCCTTTCAAGTATGAAGCAGCAGCAGCAGAAGTAGTAGTGATAAAAAGAAGGAGGAGTAGTAGTAGTAGTAGTAGAAGTCGTAGCAGAATCTACAAGACTGAAAGTATGCTGATCTGGCAAACAGCCTGAGGAGAGAAGGCTATCAGGTCAAAGTCCTCACTGCAGAAATTGGAGCTGGGGGAGGTGGGGGGGGGGGGGGTTGTAGGAACGTCTGCATACAGCCTCATGAAACAGCTCTCAGTTGCAGGGAGGGAAAAAAAACAGAGCCCTGAAAGCAATGGCAGAAGCAGCAGAGAGGTGTTCAAGCTGGATCTGGTCAATGAGGAACAAAAGCGAACTTCATAAGGCTTAACTTTCCTACAAATATCAGGTGCCCCAGTGGCTCAGTGGTTAGAGTGCGAGTCATTAAATGGAAAATGAGCATGTCCAGAGGGTCATGGGTTCGAATCCCAGCCATGGCTCGTCCCAAGATGGAAACGAAAGGGGACAGCAGAGGGACATCCGGAGTCATGAACCGGGTGTGGCCCAACCCCCCTAGAGTGTCAGGAGATAAGGGCCGAAACACCTGCTTGAAGGGGGCTTCTCTTCTGAGGACTCTCTGCTGCCACGCTCTCCACGAGTTTCTTTCTACTACTAAACCATAATTGCGTCTACAAATACATAATAACCATCGCTCCACCCCCCCCCCCCTCTCTCTCTCTCTCTCTCTCTCTCACACACATACACACGCACGCACCGACACACACACACACACACACCCCACACACACACACACACACACACACACACACACACAGAGTTTCTCGGACAATAATAACAATATTATGTACACTGTCGTTCTGATTCGATTGCCCATTCTCCTGTCTTAGTAAAGAAACTGCAAAAATATTTTTTTTTTCTGACAATTCATAACTTGCCGGTTCTTGTGTTTTTTATTTCAGAGATTTGGTAGTTATACTACTGTAAACTGGAGTTGACACAAGCCGTCTATTCTGTAATGTCAGAAGCATATAGGGGGAGACAAGCGAGCAAATCACTGTCTCCATTCTGCTAACAGAAAGTTGCGACCCTTTACATGTTGAGCAGCCCCTGTTACCGAGAAAAGCTCGATCTGATTTAAGAAAGTTGAAATTCCGATGAATCATGGGAGTAGTCACTCAAGACCCACAATTACGAAAAAAGCTGACGACTTCTTATTCCTGTTGGCAACCCTCAGCACGTACTACAGCATGTATCTGGTGATGACTTGGCATGCACATGTCCCCTTGAAGTAGCACTACCAGCCATTCTGTCCTGCTCGCCTTGTGAGGTAGGTGACGCTCACACCTCACTCTCTCTTCAGTCTCGCGCAATACTGCTGTCACGCTTAAAGCCGCCATATTGTCAAGAACATATCCCAGAACACAACGACTCAGCCTTAAACCCATTCCCGTGCAACTGAGTCTTAAACCCTTTCCCGTACGACTTAGTCTTAAAAGCCATTCCCGTGCGACTTATTCTTAAACCTTTCCCGTGACACTTAGTCTTAAACCCTTTCCCGTGCCACTTAGTCTTAAACCCTTTCCCGTGCGACTCAGTTTTAATCAAAATCTTTCCCGTGCGACTCAGTTTTAAACCCTTTCCCGCGCGATTTAGTCTTAAAACCCTTTCCCGTACGAGTAGTTTTTTTTAAACAATTTCCACGTTTTTTTTTAATCTATAACTCAAACACTTTTAACGTTACTATCATGAAATGTGATGACTTACGTCAATAAAGCATCATATACAATATCAACTTAAAACTGTCTCGGCGTTTCCATGAATAAACTAATAAACGTCCGTTACTTCGTGGGTGTAAGCGCACCAATATTCACAAAGAAAAGACCGTACGTGCTGTCGGTCATGGATGGAAGATCACGTGCTCCATAACGCTGTGGGTGTGAGCACGCTAATAGGCCTACTCCTAACTAACAAATCTTGCGCGCCGTATGTAGTGGATGTAGGCGCACACATGCTTGTGCTAATGAAACTGGCTCTCTGCTGTGCACGTGTCGCGTGTGATAGGTGTGTATAGCTCTCCCTGGTCTTTTGACCCAAGGCCATACTGTCCCATGACTTGGCGCCGAAGTTCCGTGTGCTTGTTCTACATCACCTTATCTGTTAAAGAATTGTACCGTCAACATGGCGGATTTTTGGCCATTGCTTTTGCGCATCGTGTCATAAAGATAGCTCATATCAGAAAAAAAAAATCAGATGTGTTAAATAAAGGAACTGATTTCTCTAAATTAGTAGTAATTCGTTTTCATTCGTGGAAAATGAGGATCAGGTAGCAGACTGATCTGATCTTATTATCATGCTGGCTGGATAATTACATCTTGAGAAAAAAACAGCCCTGCGCACTGACTTATCAACTTCTGTTTACCGAACAAGGGAACACACCACACATACACACACACACACGCGCGCGCACACACACATCACACACACACACACACACACACACACACATACGTACACACACACACATGGCAAAGAATTTGTATGAGAGAGAGGAGAGAGAGAGAGGGGGGGGGGGAAGTCTGTGCTCATCTGTCTATTGAAAAAGGTGACGTACATAACGCACCGTCTTGTCCACCAGTGCAGCACAGTGTCCTGGCTCAGCTGGTGGGCAAGACGGTGGATGTCATGGTGAATAATTGATAGAGTACGTACTTCTATGCATGGGTTTGGTCAAGTACATACTTAAATGCATGCATGCACGTGTTAGACTACAAATGTTCAGTGTTAGACTACAACGCCGCATGACAAAGGTTTTGTTCCTTCACAGGAACCGTGGCTCAGCATAGGCCCGCCACGTACGGCGAGGTAGTGTTCCTTCACAAAAAACAGGGTTACAACATACTCACGACGTACGGTGAGGTATTGTTTCTTCACAAAAACAGGGTTACAACACACTCACGACGTACGGTAAGGTATTGTTTTCTTCACAAAAAAACAGGGCTACAATACACTCACAACATACGGCGAAGGATTGTTCCTTCACAAAAAGCATGGGCTACTATAAACCCACAACGGACAGCGAGGCATGTTTTTCTTTCACAAAAACCATGGGTTACAGTGCACACCTGACGTTCGGCGAAATACTAGAAGGAAATTCATAAAAACCATTGGTTACAGCACACCCACGACGCACGACAATGGGGTTGTTATCTTAGATAGAGATGTACACAAAGGAAGGGTGAGGTGTCATTTCTTCAAATAACCATTGGTTTTGCACATGAACGACGTACGGCAAAGGTATGTTTCTTTTATGACGCAGTGGTGAGTATATACCCAGGACGTGCGGCAAGATACTGTTCCTTCAAGGAAACCATGGGTACTGCGCCTATCACATACGACATGAAACATTGCTGCGACGCACGGGAAAGGTTAGAAAGACATGGATGTGATGTGGTGATGAACGATTCATGGTCTGTTTGATGTGGTGATGAACGATTCATGGTCTGTTTGATGTGGTGATGAACGATTACGGTCTGTGCGATGTGGTGTTGAACGATTTGTGGCGGCACCATGTGGTGAATGACAATTTGTGGTCGTGTGATAAAATGATAAATGATTGTGGCTGTGTAATGTTGTGATGACGATTTATCGTGGTGATAAACCGCCTATGACATACCAGTGTGGTCTGATAAAGAATTTGTGTTTGTGTATTGATGTGCTGAATAATTTGTCTGTGATGTGACAATGAGCCATTTCTGGCTGTGTCGTGGGGTAACGACCATCCGATGTGGCGATGGACGATTTGAGACCGTCCAGTGTGGCGATGGACGATTTGAGACCGTCTGATCTGGCGATGGACGATTTGAGACCGTCCAGTGTGGCGATGGACGATTTGAGACCGTCTGATGTTGCGATGGACGATTGAGACCATCCGATGTGGTGATGGACGATTTGAGACCGTCTGATGTTGTCGATGGACGGTTTAAGACCGTCCGATGTGGTGATGGACGATTTGAGACCGTCTGATGTGGCGATGGACGATTTGAGACCGTCCGATGTGGCGATGGACGATTTGAGACTGTCCGATGTGGTGTGATGGACGATTTGAGACCGTCCGATGTGGTGATAGACGATTTGAGACCGTCCGATGTGGTGATAGACGATTTGAGACCGTCCGATGTGGTAATGGACGATTTGAGACCGTCCGATGTGGTGATGGACGATTGAGACCGTCCAGTGTGGTGATGGACGATTTGAGACCGTCCAGTGTGGCGATGGACGATTTGAGACCATCCGATGTGGTGATGGACGATTTGAGACCGTCTGATGTGGTGATGGACGACTGTGGCTGTGAGATATCCCGAAGAACGATTTGTGGCCTTAACAAGGTCAGCGACTTGCGAGCTGTGTTTTGTGGTCATGAAGTGGTTTGTGCCTGCACTCGTGTCGCGATGCTGGCTGGCTGTCATAGTGTTCATTGTCTGTTGAAGCCATTTCGCTGGTAAAGAGAGGGGCCCGTGAGGGAAAGACAGACAGGTCGAGAGCAACCATACAAAGACCGGAGAGAGAGAGAGAGAGAGAGAGAGAGAGAGAGAGAGAGAGCGAGCTCCAACTCATCTTCAGCTTGCAGCGACATGTGTGATTTCTTCTCCTCCTTCCACCTGACTGCGCACGTCATTTCCGCCTGCGCTTGTGCTTGCGCGGAGGCACTTCACTTCCGGTAATTGTCAGCTGGCGGGACCGGGCTTTATGGAACTGCAAGGCAGCACGCAGGAGAGCCTTTTAAGCCTCCATTTGTAAGGGCAGAAAAAAAAGAAAAAGAGATCTTGGGCCCATTTCGTTTCACTAGATTTGTTATTATTGGGGCATACTGACAAGGTTCTTTTTTGGCCACTTTTCTTGGTCCCTCAAATAGGAAGACTCACTTGAACTCCTACATGTTTCTCTGTCTCTCTGTGTCTGTCTCTGTCTTTCTCTGTCTCTCTCTGTGTCTGTCTCTGAGTCTGTCTGTCTGTCTGTCTGTCTGTCTGTCTGTCTCTCTCTCTCTCTCTCTCGCTCGCGCTCGCCCGCCCTGTCTGTCTGTCCTGTCTGTCTGTCTGTCTGTCTGTCTTTGTCTCTTTATGCTGTGACTCCGTTTGCGCCCAACCTATTAATAGAACCTGTTTAATGCAAAATAAAATGTGCCAGTGTTAGTGAGTCAATCTCAATCTGTCTGTCTGTCTGTCTGTCTGCCTCTCTCTCTCTCTCTCTCTCTCTCTCTCTCTCTCTCTCTCTCTCTCTCTCTCTCTCTCTCTCTCTCTCTCCTGTGTGTGTGTGTGTGTGTGTGTGTGTGTGTGTGTGTGTGTGTGTGTGTGTGTGTGAACGAAATAAAGAGGGAAAGAAAGGTGAGACAGAATTAGCCCCTGTGTTACTAATCAACTCTTCATCTTCAAAACAGGGTGGACTCGCGTTGCCTTTCCTTATGTTCAGTCTACGGGATAGTTTTTTTGGATTGTGTCAAATTTCCGGCTGACAACAGCCTGCGTCGTTTGGATTTCCGTCCCCTGAACATTCAAATTTCCCGTGAGGTGAGCCTGCAGTGATTTCAATTTCCCACTTTCTTCTTTTTATGGTTCTGGTGTTTTTACAGCCCTAGTGTGTGGGAGTTGTCTTATCTTCATTGCTAACCCTGTCACATGACTCCTGCGTCGCCCATTCCGACTCGCTTGCATACAGCCACACTCACGTACATCAAGCAGCAGTCCCAACATTTTCAGCCGACGGGTAGCCATTGATACTGGGCCGTCATGAGACAACCCACCAGAGGAGACACTGCACTGCTTCTGATCCAACATACGCAAGACATCATCCACAAAGTCCAGCGATAATTGCTCCGTCCTGAGGCCTGTGTGGGTGACGTCCCTTTCCGGAGGACATCACAACGTCCAGCTAACGACATTCCCGATTTCAAAGCTAACTCATCACACGTAAATGGTATGGAGAGAAAATCCTACTTGAGGTTATCATGAGATGCGGGTGTGAAATGACCATGGAATTAATGACAACGTTGCCAGCGACACTCCTGAGGTTCACTCTGGTCCAAGACCACGAAGAATGGCTCTGATGCCACTCGAACCTCCAACCTCTCAACCCGCAGCACGCGATGCTCGGCACTGTACCACAGCGGCCACTTTTTTCTTCTTCTGTCTGCCTTTTGTTCGCCTTTTCAGGTATTGAAAGTGTTGATATCTCGAATATGTTTCCCTCGGTCTCTCTGTCTGTCTGTGGTAATTCGCCTGCCTGTCTCTCTGGCCTAATATCACCATTGATGTGAACAGACGTCAAATTAAATCAATCAATCAAAATATCTTTCTCAGTTTGGTTTGTCTGTCTGTCTATGTTTGTCTGTCTGTCGATGTCTGTCTGTCTGTGTCTGTCTGTCAAGCTCTCATTCTGCCTATTCCTGCCCTCTATTTTGGTATTTGTAATCCAACCCCCCCCCCTACACACACGCACACACACACACGCGCGCGCACACACACACACACACACACACACACACACACACACACACACACACACACACACACACACATACACACACTCACACACGCACACATGCAAGCACACGCACACACACACATGCCTCTCTCTCTCTCTCTCTCTCTCTCTCTCTCTCTCTCTCTCTCTCTCTCTCCTTCTCTGTCTCTGTCTCTCCATATATAATCCGTGTTAAGGAGCACAACAAAGTAGATAAAGTTTTCCAAGATTTCCGAAAAACAAAAAAAAAAAACAAAACAAGAAAGAAAAAAAAGGCAATATTCTATTTGAGCATCCCACAAATAACAACCCTCACTTCATATCGAAAACTAACCCAACGCACACTTTGATATTTGCTTCAGCACAGAGGAAAATCCTTTATTATAATACCCCCTTCAGTGGTGTCGGCTGTGGGGGTGCTGCTAGCAGCCAGTATGCGTCCACAGCCAGACCTGCATGTATGCATCTTGCTGCTGTACGTAACAAAAGACCAACAGCTGGTGGAAAAGCAAAACAAAAACCGAACCAACCAAACAAACAAAAAAAAAGCGGCAAGATGTGCTGAAAAGAAAAGATACACCCAAAGGTGGGGGTAGCACCTAGAGAAGTACTGTCCTCAACTGCCGAACAAACCAGCTGGGAGCAATCCTGCACCACCCTTGGAAGCCTGCGCTGTGTTCACATAGTGTGCAGGCACGCACAGGGCATGGCATTAACACGTGAAGGGACATCATTGCTCCCTGGCAGATGCCATTGTGTAATGACCACCAGATGTGACACGAGAGAACCTCCACGGGAGCGTTCCCATGGCTGTACCAGCCCGTATTTCATAACTGCTGAGCCCACTAGCAGAAAACACCTCCACCAAACACAGCTGCCGCGTGCGTCCCGTAGCCTGGCTCGTTGCTGTTCCTTTGCTGATTTATTCTTTT